>JAEANM010003787.1:0-21831 GCA_017656035.1 Myanophis thanlyinensis
GCCCTCCCCGAATCTGAGCGATTTTGTCTTGCAGAAAACAAGAGAAATCCTTGGCCCGCCCCTGCAAGGGATCTTCCTGCTCCCTCAGTTGAAGGAGGGAGCGGGTCACTCTAAACAGGGCAGCCGGGCAGTTTTCCACAGACGCAATAAGGGCGGAGAAATAGGAACATCTCTCCGTCCTTATCACCACTAAATATGTCCTAATATGGGATCGTAAAAGTGTTCGGTCAGACTCAGAGTGGCTAGCCCTCCAACGTCTCTTTAGGCCTCTTTTTTGGCGCTTCATCTCCCTAAGCTCCTTGGAGAACCAGGGAGCCAACTGGGATTGACACTGAGTCAGAGGCTGCAAGGGCACGACCCGATCAAGAGCCCCGGTCACCACCCTCTCCCAGATGGCGACCAATTTTCCAACCGGGTCGTGTGTAAGTGCCTCGGAAACGGCCCAAGCTCTGTCAGGAACCTATCAGGATCCATCAGGCGCCTGGGGCGGAACCATTTTGTTGGCTCCGCCTCCCTGCGGAGACAACCCAGCACTTGTAGGTGGATAAGGCAGTGTATAGCTATTGGACATGAGTGGTTGTGTTTGTCCATCTCTTTGTTAATGCGTGCAATCAATCCTTTCATATACCCCGCCATGCTAGGAGCACCATCAGTTGTCACACTGGCTAGTTTAGTCCAGTTCAGCTCCAAATCATTCAGTTTGGTGAACTTTTTCATAGATATCCTCTCCTGTTGTTCCTTTGACACTTTTCAGTGCAGCAAGCTCCTCTGTGACTTCAAAATAATTACTTGCCCCACGAATGAAAATTAGAAATTGTGCAGTATCATGAACATCATTGCTTTTGTCGAGTGCCAACAAAAAATAACAAATGCTGATGCAAATTATCCCCCATGTCTTCAATCCTTTGTGTAATTGTAAGTCCTGAAAGACTCACTGTACTAAATAAATTAGCCTTCTCTGGACACATCTTTTTTGGCAACAGAAAGGAAGGATTCTTTAACAAATTCTTCCTCTGCCTGTGTGCGTTATTAGCTTGGCAACTTGAAAACTTGCTTGCAGTGATGACATATTTAGCTGCTTCAACTTCACAAAAGCATTTTGCTGAATTGTAAATTTATTTTTCAGTTTTAATATTTTATCTTTTCTCACTTGTCCGACCAAGCAATATTTGTCTTTATGTTGAGTTTCATAGTTTCGACACAAATTGCATTCCTTGAACACAGCCACTAAATCCTGGCTTATCAGACAAACAGCTCTTCCTTTACTTTCATGGGCAGTCGCAGTGAGACAACTGTCAAGTCGTTGTTTGCAAGCCCTGCAGGCTGGAAGGTAAGGCCCACAGCTGGAAGGGTGATGCGGGCAGCACAGCCTTGTGTGTCTAAGGCGCCTGCTCCCCAGGCCAATGTCAGCTGGACAAACCTAGGCAAAAGCTAGCCACACAAGAAGCGGCAGGGCCGAATCCCACCATTGCTCATAGTGCAAATAAATTGTTTGGGGGGGGGCAAGCATAGTTTGAGAATCCCTGATTTATACACATCCAAATCCATATTTCCTTCACAAACCCCTCGTGACATGATCTACAGGAATATTGGGTTTTATTTTCTGTATACAGTCCCCAGAAAGATCAAGACATCTTTACAGGTTAACCCAGGAGGTCCCACTTAACAACCCACCTAGAAGAAAGGATTTAGGAATTATTCCTGTTAGCCTACTCTGAATGAATTTATTCAGATTAGATGAGAAATGAAACCACCCTAAAGGATATATATGGGGTCCCCCTAACTTTACTTTGCTATTAAGATAGAATCTTCCTTCATTGTCTACCGATGATACTCTCAATGTGCATCAGTGGTTGAGGTAGACTTGATTTAACAACAGATAGTTCTCAACTTACAACAGTTCATCTTTTGCGACTTCCTGACAAGCAAAGTCAATAATACTTAACCATATTAATAACTTAACTGCAGTGATTCACTTAACAATTGTTACAAGGTCGTAAAATGGAGCAAAATTCACTTAACAAATGTCTTGCTTAACATAAATTTTGGGCTCAATTGTGGTCACAAGTCAAGAACCATCTGTAAAGTGTTAACAGGTTGTCCATGAAGTCTAATTGATACTAAAGTCACTGAACCCAAATACCAACTTGGCTATATTTACTAACACTGCTTCATTTTTGTGTTGATTTATAGTGTAATCATGGCTGAAAATGTCCAGTTCCAATAATTCAATTCACAGATGCTTAAAATGTCAATCTGTTGTCATCCATTTCTTTGTGGAGTTATAACCAATTCTGGTCAGCTCCCATCAAAAGTAAAAACATAAAAAGCATATAGCCCAGTAGTGGCAAACCTTTTACTTACCAAGTGCTGAAAAGTTATGTGCTTTGCACATGCCATCCGCACTTATGCACTGCATGTGCAACCACACCACCTGCACAAGCATGCAGTTTTTGCATGTGCAATGCACACACATTGCGTGCAGGCACTCATGCACACGAGCAATTGTGTGCATGCACAGGAGAGCTCTGAAGACCAGCTGGATTTCCTGCTGCAATTGCGTGCATGCACAGCGGACACACGAAGACCAGCTGGGTCTCTACAATCACGCATGCATGCACAGCTGGAGGTAAGTTGGCCAAGAGCTTGTGCGCCTAGCAAGATGGTTCTGTGTGCCACCTGTGGCACCCGTGCCACAGGTTTGCCTTTGCGCATATAGGGTCTTAAGTAGTTGGGTAAAAAAAGCCATGTGATCAAAAGCTTTTCAAGGCTAAAAGGGTAGGGGCTGCCAAAAATCTGGGAGCAGGGCAGGATTGCCACAGAAAAGGCACATTTTCTAGCTCCCATGAGATGGCAATGTTTAAGGGAATGGACTAGGACTGTGTTGAGCTTGTGTGATGGATAGATGTTCTTAGCAAAAGAGATAAGATAACCTGGCCCTGTGGTTTTCTAACCCCGAAGATGTTGCCCACTTGAATAATGAAATACACTGATCTACAATGAGAAAGCATTGGAAATGAAAGTAGCTACATTTTGCCAGCATTGGTTTACTAATAAAGAAAAATTTATTGGCTTGTTTCCAAGATACAATTTAAGGTCAAATTTTCATCAATTCAAAATTACAAGGAGGATGTGAGATTATGCGCCTTAACTTTTCTGCAAAATGTGATATACAGTAGCAATTATGTAGAATGGTGCCAATCATTATAAACTTATCTTTTTATTGATAACTTTTGAAACCAATAACATTCCATTCATTTATTGTTTTTCTTGTAAGGTTTTCATGTTTTTTGCATGAGAAACTGACAAACTCTAACATCAGATTAAATGACAAGGTTTCATCTTTATTTGGTATCTAAAACTGTAGTGTTTTGCTTTTCTGTTGTGAATTGCAGTAGGATCATCCCTGGGGAGATTCCAGCAATAATTGGCACATATGGATGGACTCCATTTCCCTTGATATCTTTTTCCCATGCCTGTGATATTCCCGGTGGAAGCAGTCACCATGCTCATCACTCACTGTCCCCACAGTTCAAAGGGAAATGGTCTAAATGCGAGTGTAAGAAGTAAATTTACAGTGACGTGCTTTATAGGATATAAGCAAATTTTCCACTTGTCTTTCATAGTCCACAAGAGAGGTTCCATTGGAGACCAGTAGTTCTGTTACTCTTAGGCAATTCCAAATCCTGAACAGGTCAATTAATTCACTGTAAAATTAGCTGTCTAATTTCAGGAGAAGCATGCAGTGGGCTAACGTTTGGGTCAGTTGATATTGATGGCCCCTGATTAGTTGCATCCTTCTCATCATCAGCTGAGTCTAGAGAGTAGGATTCTGGTGGACCTGAAATTGGCCAAGGGGTACAAGACACAGAAAAAAGAAACATTATATTCCAAATCAAAAATATATTTTAACCAAATATCCACAAATTGATGACAAGGAAGCTAGAAATGTGTAGTTTTACGAGAGTATGTCATATCACTTTCATGAATAAGTCCCCAAATATAGTCCCCCATCATGTGTTCATTGTAGGTTCCATTGGTAGCGACGTCCAAAATGCTGCATGTCCTGATGAAAGTGTTCTCCTTGCTCCTCGGAATAGGCACCAATATTCTCTTTGAAGCTATCAAGGTGGGCATCAAGGATATGTAATTTGAGAGACATCCTGCAGCCCATTTTGCTGTATTTTTTAACCAGAGTCTCAACCAATTCAACGTAGTTCTCAGTTTTATGATTTCCAAGGAAGCTTTTGACTACTTTAACAAAACTGATCCATGCCTCATTCTCCTTTGCTCTGAGAAGCTTGGGAAACTCTTGACACTCAATAACTTTCTTGATTTGAGGTCCAACGAAAATGCCAGCTTTAACTTTTGCTTCGGAAAGCTTTGGGAACAGATGTTGTTCCAAAGCTGCAACAAATTTCTTCGTCAGTCCCATTTTTATGTGCAAAGGTGGCATTAGTACCTTTTAAGGATCTACAAGTGGCTCCCATTTAATGTTGTGAATCCCCACAGTGAACTCAGTACGTTTAGGCCAAAACTGTTTATGGTAGTGTGATTTACTTTACTTTACTTTATTTGGATTTATATACCACCCCATCTCCCGAGGGACTCGGGGCGGTGCACAGCCAATAAAAAACATACATATACAGTTAAAAATCTAATTAAAATAATCAAATAACAGCTGATTAAATTATAAAATATTAAGCAATTTAAAATTTAAGTTTAAGAATCAATAAAAAAATATAACAATTTAGATTTAAAATTTAAAAATCAAAAATTTAAATATAAGATTAAGTTCAAATAAAAAAAAAACCAGGTGTCAGGCCAGGCCAGCTCATTGAAATAAATGGGAATTTAGTGTCCCTGCTATCCCACAGACAAAGATAGCATGGAAACTTAGTAAAGCCTCCTTGTAGACCCATCAAGAAGGCGATCATTTTGAAGTCTCCAATAACTTCCCAACCATATTCTTCATATTTCAACGCATTTAGCAATCTCTTCACATTGCGGTACTCATCTTTAATCTGTGCTGAATGGCCGAGGGGAATAGACGGAAACTGGTTACTGTTATGGAGTAATACTGCTTTCAGACTCTTTGATGAACTATCTATAAAGAGCCGCCACTCACTAGGTTGAAGGGTAATTCCACTGTTCTCAAACAAACCAGTTACATCATGACAATAGCAGAGTTCATCTTATACAGAAAAATTGTTATGTCGCTTCCTCTGATTCGGCACTTTCACAGTTTCATCCAACAAGTTCCACTGCCTCAGTCTGGACATTAAGAGCTCAGCATTGGACTTTGTAAGACCAAGGTCCCTGATCAAATCATTCATGTCCTTTTGGTTGGGATAGTATGGTTTCCTTTCATTGTTTTCATTTTCGTAACAGTAAGGGTGTTCAAAATCTTCCGCAATTTCTGAATTACTATTACTGTCACCACCAGTTTCATCTCGCTGTGGAGGATTAGGAACAGGAAGTTCAGGGCCATGTGGCACAGGAGCAATGGATGATGGTATATTGGGATAAATGACTGCAGGTGCTTTCTTGCCAATCCGTCGTTTAGAAGGGTCCACCATGCAGAAGTAGCAGTTCGCAGAATGGTCCGTGGGTTCTCGCCAAATTCTTGGAACACCAAACTTCATAGCCCTCTTTTCCCCTCGGTACCATCCTTCCAGAGTGTTCTTACAGGTCGCACAAGTTACATGTGGAGCCCAGGATTTGTCCTGGTCTCCAACGGACATCCCGAAGTAAGCCTTGTACGCTTCACACATCTTCACTAGTGATGAGATAGAGAATTTTTTTCCTCTCATTTTAATAAATTCCCCACAAATAAAACAGAAGGCATCTGCTGGATACTTGCAACCTCTTGAAGCCATATCTCAGTCAGCAGCCAAGTAGTTATGAGAAAAATCTCACCTCACTAACTGAGGTTACCTAGAAAATTGAAAAGAAATCCTTTTTTAGTATCAGACTTATAAAACAGGCAGTATTTTGTATTCAATTAAGATTTTGCGATGATTATGGTTAGAAAACATTCTGCTAAAAAATTGGTACTAAAAGAATAGAAAAAAATGCAAAAGTTGACAGTTATGTAAATATCATTGTGACGGCCACAAAAGCAATGCTAACGACTATTTTCTACGTACTTGCTGCTCAATTAACCCGAAATCAATAATTTGAAACCAGAAACAGAAATTTTTTGAAAATTTGTTACACAGTGTAAGTTGCACATTAGGGTGGTCCACTGCCATAGGGGTGAAAAATAAAACTAGGAATTTCTTTGCTCCCTGGCCTGATTCTGGTTCCATTTATGTAGAAAACAATGTGTACAAAGTTTGAAGCCAATCAAATAATATTTAGGGGTGGCTCAAGGTCCCTATCTAGCAGGCCCCTGGATCCCCCCCAGGGTTCGTCAGACCACTGGGTATTATCCGCTCATAGATGGGGGTATCATGCTTACCAAGCACTCAATGTGGTCCAGATGCTAGAAAGGACTTTGACAATGTGGGGAACATCTTATGGTGTTGCGAGATGGAACTGGAGTTGCTCTTTTGTGGTGTGTCGGCCGTTGAACTCCTCAATGAGTTTGACCCCTTGCTTAGCCACATTGTTGATCACTGGAAGATTTTTTACTTCAGACCTTCTTTGAATGATGCATTCTCTTCCCAGTCTTCTGGGTCTGCATTAAGAAAATCACTGTTGATGTTGAGGTGTTTCAGGAAACGGATTAACTTGCGAGTTGCAAAAGATTCAAGTGGTGGAATCATGGAACTTTTCAATTCGACCCACTTTGGGGGATCTTCGTCTTCGTCATCCTCATTGCTTTCATCTGATTCTGCCGGAATCATGGCCGACACTGCCGGAATCATGGCTGACACTATGGCCCGCTTTGTCGGTGCTGAAACAGCTTCATCAAACAGTGACAGTGCCACAAGCTCCTCTGACACATACCACAGATGCTGTTGCAGTTTGTCTCTGGCCACTCTTCCAACACGGTCATTGTGGTAAGAGTGTAGTTTCTTCAGCATCTCCAAATCTGTTTGAGGAGCAACTGCGGCATCAGGGGCAGAAAACCAGGCTTCCACATGAATCAGGATGGAGAAAATGCTCACATCACGAACACAGGACTCCTCCCGTTGGGTAAGATCTTTGAGTTGTCCTCGGAACATCCAAATCTTGAGACAGTACAAGACTTTTGCCATCCATCTGGCATGATGGAAAGCTCCGGGTTTCTTGAAATTGAAACTAGGAAGATTCCCTCCAAGGCAGACAATCGTTAACTCCAAGAATTCCAGGTAATCATCTCGGTGATTGCCCTGTGCCAACTTGGATTCTGCAAACTTCATGATGCGATCCCTGTCAGGCTGCAGCACCTCCAAGTCTTTTCCAGTTTGATAGTTGGACTTGTCAAGGGAGCCCCAATTCTTTTGGAACTGGCGAGAGTTGGACATCCAATGAAGCTCCAGAGTATGTAGAGAATACTGCACCAAGAATTATTTCATAAATGTGATGGCGGCATGCCAAATTAAGGACTGTGCAATGGAGTCTCTGTTCTAGAAGAATGCATGCTCCTGATCGACGTCCCGTGTTTGATGCAGTTGTATCAAAGCTTCAGAAGCCTGCAACCTTTTCATCCAAACACCATTCCTGTAACAGTTCATAAACTGCTTCAGCTTGATTCTCGCCCGTTCCTGATGTCAGTTTTGGTACACCAAGAAGTTGTGTTTCTCCAGTGGAGACAGCAGTTATCAAAACTGGAAGGCGGTCAACGGATGTGGTTGAACAGAGGAGAAATGGCAATAACTTGCTATCCCAATGCACAATGCATGTTTTGCTTTCGGCTTTGAATGAGTTGTGCAGGTCCATCCATTGTTGCTGACAGTGCTTTTCTCCATGGCGCTTGATGCTGGAGCGGCTGATATTGAGCTCCCCAGGATAATGTCCCAGACTTCTGGCGGTTTCAGCTACCACAGAGCATTGCGATCCGTTGTCCCTGTCCGATCCAGGGCTGCTGTAAGCTCTGGGGTCCAGACATTGTTAGGTCGAAACCGCTTCGTTTGTGGAGTTGCTTTCTTCTGCCCGTTATCTGAATCCGCAGATGTCGATGAGTCTTCACCTGACTCTGCTGAGGAAGATCCTTCCATCTGAACTTGGCTTGTAAATGCCTCGGCTTCGGCAACATGTTTTTGTCTGCGCCTTTTCAGTTCTTCTCGTTGTGATCTTGCTTCCGTGTTGGCCAGTTTCTTGTCCATCGCGCCCATTGAGCAGTGGCGCCCTGGTTCTCGTTGCACTATTAAGAATTCTTTGTCTTCTTGAATATGAATTAAAGACATTGCATTGCATTCATTTGCCTCGTTTCCTTCCTCTCCCTTTGTTTTTCTTCAAGTTTTCACTATTGAACAATTTCTTTACTTTTTCTTGAATTTTGTCATTTCTTTGAACAGGAAGCCTGGCCTTTTCCCAGTAAGCTTCTACTTCACTTGTTACAACAGATGCACTTTCACTAACTCCTTTGTTTAATGTCATATGGTGATGTAAAAATACACTTAACACTTGCTCCTTGCTGCGGAGCTTGGCTCCCAAAATTGTGGTGGACATTTCTTCAATGAGATAAAAACAACATTTTTTCGCCATCTGAAAAGAATAAAGATACAAAGATAATAGTACAATGTCTTTGCCACCTCTGAGACAAGATTAGTTCAAATATGACACAATCAAATGTAATCAGTGTGGAGTTGAGTGGATGATACAAGATGATGCAACATTTAGTCATCTGCTCCCAGGGGGAAATCTCAAAACTTGTTGAGCCACCCCTAAATAAATGGAAAAATCCCATAGGCCGAAGAGAGGCGGAGTGACACGATGGAACTCCTGGGGCCGCTCCATCGCCAGCGCCTTAAGACTTCTGGGAGCTGCTGACCTTCCGGAAGCAGCATGAGGACTTCCGAGTGCTACAAAGGACTCCCAGGGAGCTAACATCAGAGGCAGCCAAGAGGGCCGAAAGACTTACAGGCAACGTACCACAATCCCAAGCAACGTAACAATACTCAGGACTATAAGATCCCAGGCAACGTACCACAAGAATATCAGGACTGTAAGATCCATGATTAAATCCAATTTCCCTTCCCCACTACCCCTAATCCTCCTTCCAAGATCCATGATTGCATCCGATTCCCATCTTCCCAGCTACCCCTAGCCCTCCCTTCCTACCTTAACTTACCTGCAGTTGCTTAAGCATTTCACTGCATATCATACCCATGTATGATTGTGTATGTGACCAATAAAATTTGAAATTGAAATATTTGATTGGCTTCAAACTTTGTAGTGTTTTCTACCTAAATGGAACCAGAATCAGGCCAGGGAGGAAAGGAATTCAGGAATTCATTTTTATGGACCAGCCTATTGCACATGTAATGCAATAATGATGGGCCCAACTCTTGTCCTGATCCCCTATTTTGCATTCAAAATATAGGTGATATGTATGCCTTTTTTTACCATTGCCTTCATACTGCAGCAGCAGTCAAAAAAGCCAATGCAATCCTTAGCTGCACTAACAGAGATACAATCAAGATCAAGTGAGGTATTAACACCACTATAACGCCGTAGTACTTTTGGTCACCACTATGAGATTCTAGAAAAAGAGCAACCAGGGTGATTAGGGGACTGGAGACTAAAATATACAAAGAAAGGTTACAGGAACTGGGCATGGCTAGTCTAGCGAAGAGAAGGACCAGAGGAGACATAATAGTGTTCCAATATTTGAGGGGCTGACAGAGAAGGGATTAAGTTGTTTTCCAAGACAACTGAAGGGCAGAAAAGGAATAATGGATAGAAACTGGTCAAGGAGATTCAACCTAGAAATAAGGAGAAATTTTCTGACAGATCAACCAACCAATGGAACAGCTTAGCTTGCCTTCAGAAGTTGTGGGAACTTCATCGCTGGAGGCTTTCAAGAAGAGATTGGACTGCCATTTGTCAGAAATAGTGTTAAGTTTTTCTACTTGGGCAGGTGGTTGGTGATGACCTACAAGGTCCCTGCCAACTGTTAATCTATATGTTAAATTATACTTTTGGGATGCAAATGTAACATCGTTACAAATGTAGCAAAGATATCTGCATTGTTTATAGTTTCAAGGCATCTTGGCTTGAGGGAAAATATCACCCAACTGTTCTTTGGAAATGTTCACAAGCCACTAGATGTAACTGTATGATGGGTAGATATGACCAAGACAAATATACCTTACACTAAAATAAATTAGGTAATAACCTTTATTCACAAAATGAAGATAAATTTATACACTTCCATGTGGTACCATTTTCAGTTTTTTTAAAGTTGTTTATTATTTACAAATTTACCAGTGTGTGAACAGAGTGGCACCCGAGTACAAAATATTAATCACATTTGTTACAATTGGTAGTATACAATTATATAATTTCAGTAATATACTTGTTCATGTATAGTCTTCCATTGTTTGAGATTTGTCATATTTATGCTAATCCTTATTGCTGTGTCCTACCCTCTACTACAAATAAAATCCTGATCATACTTATATTAGTTAAGAGTTTATGGTATTCTAATAAACATACTTTTATGTTATCCCTCAATTATTCAAATTATACTTCATTTAATTGTTCCTGTTACTACAATGTATCATTTTATGCCAATTACCATATTCTACATTTCATCTATCTTGCTGCATAATCACATTACATTACACAAGTTATATAATTCTAATAGTATAGCTATTCCTATGAAGTTATAATTTCCCATTACCTAGTTTTTGATTTCCTCTTTTTATTACTCCTTAAATCAAGTTGTATATTTTATTAATTCCGCTTTCTAGTCTACTTTCCTTATTCTTCTAATTTTGTCACTGCTGCATTCTATTTTCTTCCTAACCAGCATGTCTTGCCCGCTTTGTTTTAATTATGTTTTTTAGCTTAACTCTCATGTTTCTCTCTTAAATCTGTATTTCTTTCCACCTCGTCCTCTTGGTTACTCATTTCAAACTTTTCTCCCTTCTCTACCTTTTCCCATTGTCGTTTCCAAAATGTCTGCTCTTGCCCCTATCTCTCTTCTAGCCACAGCTTCCTTATTTTTCATTTTCAACCATTTTCATTGTTGTACTTTGTTGGGAAGTTAGAGGCACCATGATCATTAACACCTCCCTTCCTTAGAGGAAAACTCGCCTGTGTAAATCTTTTATCGTGAAGTATCTTGGAAACTTTTAGCAAACCAGCACCTTTATCACCTGTTTTCTAATTCATTTAATCAAAATATGTAAGAATTAACACATTTTATCTCAGAGGTCAATAATTTCCCATAATTTGTAGACCAGTGATATCTTCAAGAAAACAACCAAGGTGAGACAGCAGTAAAGAGAATCCCAGAACCTGAGATCAAACGAATTGCTGAACAAATCAAGCCAGCTCCCTTGAGGAATCCATTATGCTGGGAAAAGTAAAAAAAAAATTACAATGGGGTAAGGTTAATCATATCTAACTGGACACTGATGCATTTCTCTAACTATACCAGTTTTATTACTGATAAGACATACAGCAAGTCTTATTTCTAGGAATCATTGCTAGGATCATACAATCCATCATACAAATTGGTTTCCTGCATTTATCTTCAAAATCAGAGCAGCATGTATACCAGGCAAAGCAGGAAAAAAAAATCACCTTTACAATCCAAAAGTTATTACCCACGTTTAATTTACATAATTAAAATTGTTTTTCATAAATCCAAGATATCAACTAGCAAAAGGTGTAGCAGCACTCTTCCTCCCCCACCTTTCTCAATGGTTAAACGTCAAACTCTTAACTGCCAATTCAAATCTCCCAAACTCATTGTAAAAGATCAGTTTCATATTACAGATTTGCAGGCCTCTGGAAACATTTAAACTGCCCTTTGCCTTAAGTTTAACCTCATACAGCTTAATGGCATTTTTAGAGAACCCCTTCTCAACTTTAAAAAACAGAAAAGGCAGCTTTTAGAAGATATTTGCAATGACCCGCCATCCGTCCCCAGAGGGCAAATTTTCATGCAGGCCAGGTCGTTTCCAAAGCGCGCGCGCGCGCACCCACCCACCCGCATAGGATGACACGCAAAGAATGTGACTTGCCCAAGTCAGAGTCTCCCTCCAATGAAATGAGGGGAGCTATGCCAAAAAGCAAGGCGACGGTTGCTCTGCCATGAGTAGGAAGGGAGGCTGCCACCCTGGCAGGTCCCATGGAAGCATGGCGTCCCGAGACACGCGCGCGCAAGGGGGAGGGGGGGGGAAGGTGAAGGAAGCGGAGACTCCCGCTCTTCCCGAGGTGCGGGGACACGTGCGGCCTTCGCTGCTTCCTTAAGAACCGCCCATTAATCTGCTTTGCCAGTACAAAAATCAAGCGGATCTTCCCCAATTCTTCTACAGGCCCTCCTCGCCCTCCCGCCCCGGCTCCCTCGTGACCGTCCTGGGGCGCCTTCTCCATTCTTCACCTACCGTTCCTCATTCGTCCGTTGGGAAGGGGTTCTAATAATCGTCTGCCATTTTACCAAGGATTTCGCTGCATTCTCCCACTCCAACCCGTTTCCCTCGCTGAAGCTCGATCTCAGAAATCGAACCGGCAGGGCGCATGCGCCGCGACTCTTCGGCTTTTTGCTACGGCGAGGGCCACTTATTCAAATCCTGAAACGAACAGACTTACCAGCGTAAAGCTTACTCCTCTGGGTCAGAACATTCCTTCAACCCCCTCCAACTGCAGCCCGCACCCCTCCAACCATCGAAAAGAACGAGCCAACCCCCGTCCTCGCACTTTTATCCTTGAAGAGAAGCTACGCCCATCAGGGGGCGTGGTGGAAGGAGGGCGGGGCCGCAGATAGTTGCCAACTCTGCCGCCGCGTGACTCACTCCGGCTGCCGTTCTATGCGTCCCCCTTTGTGGTACTGCGGTTGGTTTCTGCTCTTCCTTTCTCAAAGCTTGTTATCTTAGGTTTAGTATCCCGCCATTTTTCCTCTATTTGTTGTACTTTTGTAAATCCTCCTGGTATTCTTCTTCCTCTCTCTCTTTCTCTCTAGCTTTGTTACTTTTCACATTAATGTACAATAAATATATATTTCAACATGTAAATAAAATATTCTTTGTTGTGTAGTGACTGGTCTCTAAGGGGCATCAACAATTATCCAGAACTCTTAGTTTTTGATAACCACTAGCCATCATGGATTTTTGAAGTTTTTGAAATTTTGTCTCATTAAATTTTATTTCGCCTTTACTACTTACGGTAACCACCTTATAATTCATTTAACTGTAGTGATTCACTTAAGAATTATAGCAAAAAGGTTAAAAATCAGGCACAACTCACCGAACAGCCATCTTGCTTAGTAATAATTGTAGTTCCCAATTGTGGCTGTAAGGTGAGGACTACCTGTGTAGATTTTGGACAGATGAAGTGTTGGGTTTCTGTCTGCTGTCCCTAGAAGGATCCATGACTGATGTGAGTTAAGGGCATTCATCTCATCAAGATTACAGTAGTGCTGGGATTAATTTCCCCAGGTTCACCATCCACTGAATACACAGTATTTCACCAATAAGTACTTTACTATAATAATGAATGCATGTAAACAGACTTGCTGTTAAGTGGATGTTCTTTTATATAACAGAAAAATCAATGGATCATGTGTATTAGTTCCTCTCAAGAGAAAGGCTGAGGACAATGTTTCCCCCTTGCATAATGTCATTAGAGAAAGAGAAGTGTAAATTCCTCGTGCACAAGGGCTCCTAAAATGGCACCTTTGCATCCACAATATGTCAATCTTACATTACAAAAGAAAAATTGTATAGTTGTTTATAATTTTACTTTTTAAGATCAGATCAGTTGAAGTAAGTGGCTTGGTGGAGTATTTTTGCAGAATTTATTGAGATGAGTGCTTATAGAGGAAATACATGACTGATTAGCAATTTATATCCAAGATCATTAAAAAGTCAGAAATGTATTACAGAAATTGGTAGCCAACCCATTTGAGGACCAAATATTATTAATTTAGTACAGCTTCAATCAACTAAATTGAATCATTGTATATATATAAATCTAGCAATTAATGATTTAGTGGGATTAATTGATATATAATTGTTTCACTAAATATAGTATTATAAAATAAGTATTTCATATTAAAATCTGAATTATATTTTTTAAGATGGTTTAAATAGTTTTAGAAAGAATCAAATGGTGTGATTTCAATCCCTTTTCATAGCCTTTAATCCATCTACTCTTCCCAAGAAATGGGTTAAAAATGAGAGTTAGTATATTTAAAACATTTTCAACATATTTTACATTTGCACAGATGAAAAAGAGCATCTAATTTTGTATCTTGTAATAAGCCACAGAAGGACGGACTTGGTAGATGATTCCTAAATCTGTGTAAATCATTAAATGTATAGTGAATTTAACATGGTGTCAAATAATCCATCTGCTTCTTGCAATATCACTTTGCTATAGGGATTTGTCATCTTCCAGCCCAGGGAAGATGGCCATTATTTGACACCAAATCTTTTCCTATGGTATATCTAGCAGCACTTTTTTTGTGTTTTTTCTTAAACTTGACTTCTCCCTGGTAGCAGCTAGAGTAATAAAAGGAAATTTATTGAATTTCCAAAATGAAGAGAAAAGCATTGAGGAAGAAAGACTACAGTAGTAATTTGCTGGTGTTATGGTTTCGAAATAATGCTGTGCTCTCCAAAATAAAATGTCTTTATTAATTAATTAATTAATTAATTAATTTATACACCGCCCCCTCTCCCAAAGGACTCGGGGTGGTGTACAGCCATTAAAAAACATACTAAAAAACAATAATTAAAAATCAATTAAAATAATTAAATTATGGCCAGTCAATTAAAATACAGTTAAAAGTTTTTAAAACTCTAATTAACAAAAAACCCTGTTACTTTAAAAATCAGTTAAATAGATTTAAAATCAATTTAAAATTAATTTCAACCCTCAGGCCAGGCCATCTCGTTGAAATAAGTGGGTCTTCAGGGCATGTCGGAAAGCTCGGAGATACGTAATAGTATGGATCTCCGGGTGAGTTCATTCCACAGGGAGGGGGCCACCACAGAGAAGGCCCAAACCCTCGGGGTTGTCAGGCGACATCATCCCGATGGTGGAACCCCGAGGAGGCCAAACCTGTGGGAACGCACTGGTCAGCTGGAGGTTGATGATGGCAACAGGCAGTCCTGTAAGTCCCAGGTCCCAAGCCATGGAGCACTTTAAAGGTAAGCACCAACATCTTGAATTGCACCCGGAAGGCCACAGGAAGCCAGTGCAGCTTGTGCAGGAAAGATGTAACATGGGAGCTCCTAGCGGCTCCCATAATTACCTGTGCGGCCACATTCTGGACCAACTGCAGCCTCCGGATGCACTTCAAGGGGAGCCCCATGTAGAGAGCATTGGCGTAATCCAGACTGGATGTCACAAGGGCAGAAGTGACTGTGTGAAGAGCACCCCGACACAGAAATGGCTGCAACTGGGCGATCCTACGGATCTGATAAAAGACCACGGCTGCGATATGATCCTCCAACGACAGCCGTACATCCAGGAGGGCATCCAGATTGCGAGCCCCTTCTGTGGGGGACAGAGTTTCCCCCCCCCACGGTCAGCGATAACTCAAGCTGGCTGTATCTGGGCGCAGGAAACCACAGCCACTCGGTCTTGGCCGGGTTGAGCTGAAGCCTGTTATGACCCATCCAACTCCGCATGGCCGCCAGACAATGGCTCATCACTTCAACTGCTTCATTGGGGTGGCCTGGGGTGGAAATATACAGCTGTGTGTCGTCTGCATATTGAATACTCACCCCAAAGCCACGGATGATCTCCCCCAGCAGCTTCATGTAGATGTTAAACAGCAGGGGCAAGAGCACCAACCCCTGAGTCACCCCACATATTAGGGGCTTTGGGGTCGATCTCTGCCCCCCTGCCAACACAAATTGCGAGCAGCCAGAGAGGAAGGAGGAGAACCACTGAATCATGGTGCCTCCAATTCCTAAGCCTTCCAGGTACCACAACAGGATACTGTGGTCAACGGTATCAAAAGCCGCTGAGAGATCTAATAGGACCAGAACAGAGGAACAACCTTTGTCCCGCGCCCTCCAGAGATCATCAACCAACACGACCAAAGCCGTCTCAGTGCTGAACCCAGGCCTGAAGCCCGATTGGAGAGGATCCAGATATATCGCATCATCCAGATGCCAGGGAAGCTGTCGTGCCACCACGGTCTCAACAGCCTTCGCCAAAAAGGGAAGGTTGGAGACTGACCGATAGCTAGACAGCAAAGCTGGGTCCAGGGACAGCTACTTGAGGAGGGGCCTCACCACCACCCCTTTCAGGGTGGCTGGTAGAGACCCCTCTCTCAAAGAAGCATTAATAATCCCCCGGAACCAGCCCTGCATCACCTCCCGGTAGTTAATACTAACCAGGAGGGGCAAGGATCTAAAAGGCATGTGGTGGCATTAAGGCTACCCAGGAATCTGTCCACTTTGTCTGGGGTCACAGGATCAAACTCAGCCCAGATGATATCATCCAAGACCGGTCCCCCCTCATCTAGATCAGCCCAGTCCGAGTCCAGCCCACCCCGAATCTGAGCTATTTTATCCTGCAGAAAACAAGAAAAATCCTCGGCCCGTCCCTGTAAGGGATCTTCCCGCTACCCAACCTCAAGAAGGGAGTGGATCACCCTAAAAAGGGTGACCGGGCGGTTTTCTGCAGATGCAATAAGGGTGGAGAAGTAAGAACGCTTCGCCGTCCTTATCGTCCTAATATAGGCTCGCAAAAATGTTCGGTCAGAATCAGCGTGGCTAGACCTCCAACCACTCTCTAGGCGTCTTTTCCGGCAGTTCATCTCCCTTAGCTCCCCTGAAAACCAGGGAGCCAATTGGGATCGACGCCGGGCCAGAGGCACAAGGGCACGACCCGATCAAGGGCCCTGGCAGCCGCCCTATCCCAGGTGGCTACCAGGTCCCCAACAAGGTTGTTTGTGTGTGCCTCAGGAAATGGCCCAAGCTCCATCAGGAACCTCTCAGGGTTCATCAGGTGCCTGGGGTGGAATCATTTTAATGGGTCCGCCTCCCTGCGATGGGGGGGTGCGGAAAGGAAGTCTAGCCTAAGGAGCAAGTGATCTGACCATGACAGGGGTTCAATCAAAACATCCCCTAAACCCAGACCACTCTGCCACTGTTCCGAGATAAAAATCAAATCCAAGATGTGTCCCCCCATGTGAGTGGGGTCCCGAATTACTTGGGTCAGGATCATGGCTGTCATGGAAGCCATGAACTCCTGAACAACCCCCAAGGTCAGGCCGGCAGATGGCAGATTAAAGTCCCCCATAACCATAAGTCTGGGGTCTCCACTGCCAAGCCGGCCACAACCTCGAGGAGCTCAGGCAGGGCCAACGTCACATGGCAGGGAGCCAGGTATGTGAGCAGTAGGCCCATCTGAACCCTAGAACCCCACTTCACACAAAGGGATTCACATCTGGATATCTGTGAGACAGTGACTTCCCTAGGACATAGAGCTTCCTTAATAACAACTGCAACCCCACCACCCCTCCCCTGGGCCCTTGGCTGATGAAAGACTCGAAATACAGGTGGGCATAATTCAACCCGAGGGACACCCCCCTCCGGGCCCACCTAGGTCTCGGTAATACCAGCCAGGTCTACTGCTGGTATTACACTCCTGAATCAGTTCTTGGATGAGTTGGGCCTTGTTAAGAATGGACCTGACTTTGCTGAAATGTCCTGTTGGTTTTATGTTGAAAACAGGATCCAATGTGGTCTCTCATCTCAAACACCTTCCAGTATCTACAACTGAAGAACAAACCTCCTAATACTCATTCATGGTAGTGTTCTTTCTCTAATGAATTTTTTTTAATATTTTCCTTGGACTCCATTTGGTATTTTTAAATGGAATAGCCTCCCTCAGTCTTTGCTTATCAAGTTTTTCTCTCTCTTTCACATGACCCCCAACCCTGACCCCTCTACCTTCCTATTCAACATTTTTCTCCCTTTATGCTGACTACCAAGAATGTTGGGAGTTGCACAGCAGCAGCAAAAAAATCCAAAAATAATAGAAGTAAGTAATAATAAGTAAAAAAGAAAGAAAGAGGGCATTCATAGCTTTTCTATCTGGTAGAATTAAAGTAGGCAAAGTGGTCTTTTATGGCAACAATAGGCTTTAAGTTTTAACACTACAGAAGTGACCCCTTCTAGGGATTCTTTCATCCCATTATCTGTTTGTTTTTCATTGAAAATGATTCTAACACATTTAATGGCTGTGCATTTGCAAACATAACCAATGCATTTCTATGGGTGTGTGTGAATGCAACAACACATACGGATGAACAATTCTGTCCACGCTGTAATCCTAATCCACCAGCTTTTGATGCAAAGCACTTACATCTTGGTAGTAAGCAGAACCGTATATTCTTTACGCAGCGTAAGAGACTTACATTGTTTTTCATTTCAAAGAACTATCTGCATGAAGGTCTGTATAGCTGGTTAGTTTGACTTAGCACTAACCAACTGGTTTTGCAAGAAGCTCCATAATTAAAGGTCTGGGATTCCACTCTGGAATTTAAAACACTGTTCAGTTCGGCTTGCTGTAAGTTCCTATGTCCCCATAATGAATGTCTATGTTAGGGACACATGTATAAGGCGTTTGTGTCATTTCTCTGTTGAAGATATGTGCTGTTCCCAAAAGGCTATTTCTGTGAATCAAAAAGTAAAGCCACTATTTTGGAGCATCCATGCAGTAATTTTTTTTAAAAACAGTGCTTCAATTTGATGTTTCATTCCCATTTCATAGAAAACAGTAATTTTTATCTTATATTTTTTTAAAAAGCCGATTAGACTGTCAAAATCAGTCCAACTATTGTATATTCCCATGTAGAAATTTTATATAATATGAACCTTTTTCAAAGACTATCAGCTATATTTACATTCCATTAATTTCAATTGGCTTAAAACTCAGTTTCAATGCACTTCTAACCCTCTCTCTCTATTTGGAACAGTAAGTTTCAGATAAACATATAATGAATGTTAAAACAGATCTATTCCACATATCCAAAAGATTAGGCACAATGAATTCCATGTCCTCCTTGCTCAAAATGTTTTTTTTAATTGTTCTGGAGTATTTTTTTCCCTCTTTTTCTCTTAAGCAGTTATTCCTTGAAATCCTAGATACCAAAATAAAACTGACATACGATAGAACATTTTTTTTTAAACTGGATTCAGAGGGAAAGCAAAAATATTTGGCATGGACAGTTGAGACTGTTTGGCAGTTTATCATGAATACTTGTCTGGTATTTTCATCATATACTGTATATCGGCACAATTCTTAGAAGGTAGGTTAGATCCAAGTATTGAATACTGTATTTATTAATAACTAAAAGCTATATCTAGATAGCAACTTACTTTGTTACTGATGTGAGAAGCAGGGAAAAAAACCCCATTCTGAACTACCTAGTATCAATCCAGGAAGAATTATTCCAGGAATTCTTGGGCAATGGCTTCCTTGAGTTTGTGCCAAACTATCTTAACTCTTGGGGGTGGGGGAAAAACAGGTGAGATACAGACTTATCAAACAAATCGGTTTTCCTTTTAGTAGAGGAAAGACAAAAACATGCCCTTATTATTTCTTTACACAACTAAAAGGAAAATTTGGATCAGAAATGGTTTTAATACCTGAATGACAAAGGTAAATGCACTCTAAGATTAGATAAAAATGAAGTAAAACCACACTATTCGTAGAAGTACTAAAACATTATCTCTCTAAGATGGGTTTCAAGGACAACTGGCTGGGAATGGAATGCAGCTACATATCAAATCTATACCTGAAATGACTGTTCTGAAAACATCTTGTCTGAATTTTATTGGACATAGGTGCTCAGTGATGGGAAGCAATTAAGAGACAGAAAGGCTAGACTGGAGATTTTGGCGCATGATTGCCAGTTTTGGCTATGCATTACTATAATTCACTTGGCTTCTAGTAAACTAGAAGTTTCTTGAGGAATGGAGTTAAGGATCGTTCTTACTTAGAGGTTCAAGCAGAGGCAAGTCTGACAGAAGATAAAGCTTCAATATCTTGGACACATCGTGTGATGGCAAAGGCACTGGAAAACATACACTTTTGTTTCTTTTTTAGGTGATGCATGTATTTTATATGTCTACACATACACAAACACCAGGATTAACTTCTATTAAAAGATTTTTGTGGAAAAAGGTTGTTTGTCAAAAATGATGGCATTCCTTTTCTAAATCCTGGGATTGAAATGGAAATAAATTTTAAAGTTAAATGAGTTTCAAGGCTAGAATAGCCAGGTAGAGCAACAAACAAAATAATATCATACATCTGTTAGAACAAGATAGTAAGTGATGTACAGTATAAAAAATAACTAAGTATTTCTCTCCATCCCAAAGACCTATCTGTTTTACTACTTTCCTTGCCCTTATACTGTAATTGGGACATGAATTCATTACTGCATCTGCTACCCCTTTCTCCATAAATGATTTTTCTGGTTTTAGTCTTACAGGCAGAATTCTGTGAAGCGTATTAGGAATGGATTTTCATGAAGAATAAAAAAAATAGGCTCAAACTAGCTCATCCACCTGGGGAAATGAAATGTTGCAAATTACCTCCATTTATTTGTATTTTTTTCTTCTTTATAGTATATACCGGTATGCAGGAAATTGAATAATGGAAAAAGGAATTCTGCTGATGGTAATGATTTTAGATCTGGATCTTTGGTACATGGTTGGTCCCATTTTATCACCCCAGCACTATTATGTCTGTCTGACTTATAGACTAAGTCTCCATTTTGCTCATTGTTGTGTTAAGGGATTTTCATACATTTCAGTCCCAGTTCTTAGATGATGCTATATTGTATATGTGTCAGACTTTTATTATATCCTTACAATGGTGAGGGATTAAAGAATAATCCATTGAACCTTCTATAGATTTACTGATTTCAATAATAGAAATTTTCATTCAGTGAAATAAATATAATTTAGAAATATTTAACCTTAGATGCCTTTTAAAATAAGCATTCTTACATTTATGCCTTTCTTTTGTTTCTTAAGTACAATGTGCTTATGATTCTATACTATTTATAGATACTTTATAATATTCTGGGGAGATAGTTCATTTAATCCAAAATCAACTGAGGAGATTTTTGAATATGAGTGTTCCCAACCTCAGTTCCAAAATGTTATCATTTCTTTAATGTGAAACAATGCCATATTTTTATTCTTTGAAAGAAGCTATCTGGCTGTTTTTAATGTTTCATTCTTTACTGTACATAATAAATATTGAAAATACTGGATTTTTCTTAATGCTTCTAATTCCTGAATATCATTGCAATTCCAAATACAGGTTAGTAAGTATATTTACAAATTATAAATATATGCTTTATGCATTATATCGACCATTTTTTAATCTCCAAAATATAAACACCTGAGAGTTTTGCCCCAATTAAAAAAAAATGGGTGAAAAACATAGTGACTTTAAATTAACAATAAGTATCTGCTTTAAAGAAGATTGAAATGAATGTAGGAACTTTAAGAATGTAGGAAGAGATGAGAGCTTCTGGTTTGGCTTCTTCGCAGGCAGGTCGGAATCCGTGATCGTCCGCAGTTTTGATCTGTGCTCTCTTGCTGGAGCTCCTTGACCCTCCCCGTAGAGGAGGTGAAGAGGAGGTGAAGAAGGGAACTGCCAGAGTTGGGGGGAGATACCGCAAATCTTTTCCCTTATCTGGCTTAAATTCCTTGTTCTGAAGGCAAGCTGAAGCGGTGGTCAGAA
>JAEANM010003788.1:0-10598 GCA_017656035.1 Myanophis thanlyinensis
ATTTTTTTTTTATTTTATTTTTTCGAATTTTTTTTCGATTGTCCTCTTTTTTGGAAATCAAAATATGGTCACCCTACTAGTACTGACCCCGGCCAGTTTCCAGCTCCAAGCCAAAGCGGCAGGAACTAAAGGCTGACTTGGCCACCACCAGCTGGCACAAATGTACCATAATGAAGGCGGAATAGGCAGCGCAAGGGCAAGTTACACTTTGCTCCTGCACACTAAGGCATTTGCTACCCGCCTCGCCAGCCCTCCTTGCTGCCACAGCACCATTACCTTTAGGGAACTGCCTCAAAGATCATGTGGCAAGAGAAAAGGCAGCTGTGTGTGCTACTGCCGCTTTCCAGACCAGCCTTGGAAAAGCCTGCCCTGACAATAGGACTCCCTTTCTTCCAGCCCTCTTGTGAGGAACTCTGGAGCTTAGCAGCAGCATATTCCATACCTTAATAAGCCCGCTGGTGGCGTCAGTGTGCCTTTCCTCCCCGTGGCTCTTATTCTTAAAAATTTTGGGTTCTTGCACAAGTGCTGGAAGAAAGGGAGTCCAATTGTGAGGGCGGGCTTTTCCAAGGCCAGTCCTAGAGGGAGACAGAGATCAGTGCAGCTTTCTTCCCTGTAGCTCTAATTCTTAAAAAAAAAATTTGGGGGGGGGGTTGCATGTGTGGGGCACTGGGGGAATAGGTGCCTGGAGCAAGGGGAGTACAGGCTGACTGGGTGGGGAAGTAGTGCCGGACTTTCAGTGCTCATGCGGGGAACCCAGGCTTGCAGCAGGAACAAGAGTTTGGAGCTTGTTAAGGAGGACTGCTCTGCCCCAGCCATGCATTCTCCAGTCCAGGCTGCTTGGAGTGAAAAGCATGCAATATGCTGCCACTCCCGGGTTCCCTGCACAAGCACTGGAAGAAAATTGGCCAATGGTCAGCTAAGCCAGAGCTGGGCTTGAAGGAGCAGCAGACGGACTTCAGGGTGGACAATCTACCCCACAAGTTCTTAATGTCCGAACTGGCAAGCTGGAAGAGAGCAGGATAGGCTGTGGGGACTGCGGGGAAGACAGCAGGGAAGACAGTAGACCACGGGGACCGCAGCGGGGAAGGTAGCCAAACATGGCTGGGCTGCAGAGGCTTCATGGGAAGTAGCTAGGCAAGAACTGAAGGAAGACTCATCAGACAGAGATCAGCTGGGCCACATGGCTGAGGCAAGTGCGGGATCTAGAGAGCAGCCCCAGCTATCCAGGCCAGCAATGCTAGGAGCGGACCCACAGCAAAGACTGC
Source organism: Myanophis thanlyinensis (assembly GCA_017656035.1). Taxonomy (NCBI): domain Eukaryota; kingdom Metazoa; phylum Chordata; class Lepidosauria; order Squamata; family Homalopsidae; genus Myanophis; species Myanophis thanlyinensis. Next base: position 1,266 of record JAEANM010003788.1, read on the forward strand.
TGTGTGTGAGTAGCCATGGGGACATCAGACATCCCACCCCCCCTTGCTCTCCCAGGACTTAAATTGTAAAATCAACTGAAAATTCAATTTAAATCTTTTTTTTTTTTTAATTTAAAAATTCGTAACATTTGGAAAATGTGTAAAACAGTGTAAAAGTGTAAAATTACTCAAATTACAATCTCAATTGTAAATTTCTTCATGTAAAGCAGTTATACAAAGCATTTCCCTGCATATTGTACCATGTATGATCATGTATGTGACAAATAAAATCTGAATCTGACTCTAGGCATTGCCCAAGGCAGGCGAGACGCGATAAGGAGTGGGAGGGGCAGGGCCAGTCAATGGTGCAATTTTCCACTTCGCCAAACTGCACAGAATAACAACCAGTTCACCTGAACCGGTCCAAACTGCTGAAGCCAACCTCTGCTTGGTAGTCATCTGTTTTCAGGATAACTGCATCCTTTATCAGCTGGCAGGATGGTGATGTTTGAGTCTCTATCTAGGATGTCACTGCTCTCCTTTCTTGAATTGTGAGGTTGGGGTGTTTGGGCACTGGCGAAGGCTACAGATACCTTCATTTATAATTGTTATGCTTCTGGAACAATCTGGCCCTGCCAATTTATTGTTCCTGATGGCCAATTCTGTAGCTGAGAGATCTACAATTGCTAGCTGTTCTGGTGTTAGTGCAAAATTCAGTCCAAAACATTATTTTCTGTTTGGGTAAGCTGTCAGACAGATTTCTCACCCATTGGTCAGTTTTCTGAGACATGTCTCTGTCCATCTGGATTGGGTTTTTTTTTAATTTTGTGTGTTTTTCCTGTCTAAGCTGTAGGGTAGAAAATTTGTCTTTTTGTCATTCTTTGCTCGTTGTGTTAAATGTGTTTTATTTATAAATTCTGTGACCTGTTTCAATACTTGTGTTGGTAAAAGTGATTTCAGCTCTTGGAGTATGTGTTCTACTCTCTCTTTCAAAACCACAAATGTGAAATTATTCTGTCTTTCATTGAAAAGTTGGAGCTGATATTTTCTGCCCTGTGTCCCTTCACCACTGAGCACCAGTGCAGGCTGTTGTGGACGAGTCTATGTTCTCTGCATCTCAAATTGAAGTGCAAATACTTCCTGTAGTCTGCAATTTTTCTGGAAATCTGTTCATACACCATTCAAAGGGTGTTTATCCCAAAATGCATCGCTAAATGTCTATGGAGATTCTCCATCATCCAGGTCATAGTTGTCCCAAAGGTGCTTTTTTCGAGAGGCAACTGGACTTTCTTATTTTTTCTTTGAAGATGTTTCTTTTCTCCTCCAAGAAGCTTCCTCAGCTCTGACTGGTGGGGAATGAAAGGATTTATATTCCTTGCAGATAGCTGGTCATTTGCATTCTTTTAGCAAGTCATTAAGATCACCTGGAGGTTAGGAGAGACTACTACTAAAAACATCCCAAAGGTGTTTTTTTCAAAAGATAACAGGACTTTCTGGTTTTTCTTTGAAGTTTCATTTCTCATCCAAGAAGCTTCTTCATCTCTGAGCTCTTTGGGACTACCATGACCTGGATGATTAAGAAACTCCATAGAAACCAAGTTGGCTGTTCCTTTTGTTTGTTGTTAGGATTCTTTTAATTAAGGAAAAGTAATCATGAAGTTGACATGCTGCCAATTGAAGCAACAGCCTATTTAGTAAAGGATTCCTTTGGAGTTGCCTCTGTGAGTGAGATGGCAAAGTGGTGAGGTCTCATGAAAGCAGCGTCAACAATCACAGCAAAGACCAAAGCACAGATGAGTAGACTGGTTCCTTGGAAACTCTTTATAGAAGACTGGAGATAATCTAGATGTGCTCTAGACAGCTGCTCCTTGTGAGGAGTCTGCAAGAAGCAGTTTTCCACTGGTATCAGCTCTGCGTAGACAAAGGGATTAGTCAACTTGCTCACACTGAAGACACTAACTTTATAAGGACACTAATGGCATATTAGTGTCCTTATAAAGTTAAGACATATATGGTTACACTAAAGGACATACATTTTTTATAAGAGCCTCTTTGGTATCAATGGTTAAGGCATCAGTTTAAAAACTGGGAAAATAGGAGTTCTAGTTCTAATGGGTGCAAAGTCAGCTGCGTGACCTTGGGCCAGTCACTTTCTCTCAGCTCTAAGAAGGGAGCAATAGCAAATCACTTCTGAAAAACTTTACCAAGAAAACTAAAGGGACTGATCCAAGCAGTCCCCAACACATTTGGACACAACTGAACAGAAGAAAGGTTCACAAACCTTACTTTCTACCCACTTTTTGACACTGCCTATTAGTCATTTAAAAATTATTAGACACTTTCAGAACAAGTTTGGAAAATCAGCGGGTAAGTTTAGTTTCAACTCTAAACAAAAAAAATTTACAAACCTAAAAATAGAAATTTAAAATAAAAACCTACATAAAATTTTGATCTGAGAAAGTTACCAACAGATTAAGAGTTCAGTTTGGTAGTTTCTTATGCAAATCAGAATTTTTTTGGCTATCTAATTTATTTGTTAAATTTATTCGTTGTCCTTTTCACTATCCATTATGACTCTAGGTGACTTACAACAGCATAAAAGCATGAATATAGAAAAATAAAATTAAATAAATTATCTTGGTGTATAATAAAAATAAGATATTTTATGATTTGGACCAAAATCTAGAAGGGAGTAAAGACTTTAAATAGAAGGTATTGGTTGATGGGGGCTTACAAATGACATAAAGTGCCATAACTTTGGAAATATTACATATTTCTGAAGAATGGAACTAGAAATTAGTACAATATCAACAATGTCAGTAATGATGTCCAGTTTTATGCATAGGTTATGTCCAAAATATGTCAGTGATGGAATGACATATGTGGACCAAATTTTGTCTGACAAGTACCGAAAGTGGAAATATAGACAGTCCTTGAGTTATGAACACAATGGAGCCTGCCAACTAGATTCATACCCCGAGGATTCATTGGAGTGCATCACGTAAATTGAACTTAAAATCTCTCTGCTTTCATCCACACATTCACTAATTGAATGCGCAGGTTGTTAAGTGCACATGAGATATCCCAGGGTGAGGGAGGCCATGGGAGGGGCTAATGCTGGAACAGGCCACCTGCTTAAGACCACACAAGGCCTCCCCCAACCCAGAGATAGTGCAAGCTCCCCACAATTGCTTCCTTCCCCCCATCCTGCCACACTGGGTCACTTACCTTGTGACAATTGAGCAAGTTGTCTCTTCTCCGGCCTTCCTGCCACACAAGGTCATGCCCCCCCCCCCAAAGTTTCCAGTCTCAGTGCATAAAACGTTTGCACGCCGACAGGAGACTTTGGGGCAGCGTGAAGCTTCCCACTGACTTGCAAACAGTTTGGGCGCTGAAACTGGAAGCTTCTGGGGTCTGTGATCTCGTGCAACTTCAGGCATCCATCTGCTTTTGCAAAGAACAGGTTGCCTGAAGTTGCACCAGATTGTGGGCCTCAGAAGCTTCCAGTCTTGGTGCTCAAACTGTTTGCAAGCCAGTAGGCGGCTTTGGAACAATGAAATCGCACTGCCACAAAGTGTCCCATCGGCTTGCAAATGCTTTGGCAAGCCTTTGCCGGCAAGAATGGAGCCCGGGTGGGATGTGTTGGCCCCTCCCAGGCTCGGTTCTTGCCAACAAAGGCTTTCTGCAATGGCTCGATGAAGCCTACAGGGAGACTGCGTCCCAGTAGGCTCTGGTTGTGTTTGCAAAAAGCCTTTGCCAGCAAGAGGCCGTTGTTTGCTGTTCTTGCCAGCAAAGGGTTTTTGCAAAGACAACCAGAGCCTACAGGGATGCAATCTCCTTGCAGGCTTCGGTAAGGAACCAGCAAACGGAAAGAAAGGCTGAAGCACTGAAGCCTTCCTTCCGTTTGCAGCCTTTTGCCACAGACTGTGTCCAGGCCTCAATTTGCAGAGAACAGACGCCTAAAGTAGTGCAAGATCACATGAGATTAGTAGTGTGAGATCTCATGTTACTGATCTCACCGTACTTTAAGCCTGGATTTTTTTGTTTTTTATAAATTTTATTAATTTTCTATTAATTACATTTCTTACTGCGTAATAAACAGCATGTTGTCTGAGTATTTAATTTGCTTAGCAATACAATTTCCATTCTTAATCTCCACCCCTTTTTTCCAACAACTGATAAGTTTCATATTTGATAATATTCTGTACCTTCCATTTCTGCACAATCTAGTATCTTATTTCTTCATCTTGTGGTTCTTCATTTTTCCAATTTTGTGCTAAGATAATCCTCAACTGCTGTTAAGACATGTAATATTAAAATACATACTTTTCTCATCAATTTTTTCTGATATTATCCATAATAAAAACAGTTCAGGTTTAAAATTTACAGGTTTCCCTATTATCTTTTCTAGCCATTTGTGTATTTTTGCCCTTTTTTTTTTTTGCTTTAACACAAGTTTACCACGATAAAATGTGCCCGTCTTTTGATTACATTTCCAACATTTGCCAAATATATTTTTAAGCATTTTAGCTAACCTAGCAGGTGGTAAATGCCATCTATAAAACATTTTATATAAGTTTTATCAGCAGTTGCCATTGTTAATCTATAGCTCCTTTTCCATAAATTTTGCCATTTCTCTAGTTGTTATAGCCATTTGTTCATCCTCCATTTTTAAATTGAGTAAGAAATTATATAACTTCTTAGTTTTTCATCAGAATTCAACAGTGTCTTATCAAAAGGTGTTTGTCCTTTTATAAAAGCCATACTTTTTCATATCTGCATCCTATCTAATTGTCTTTGCAACTGAGGCCACCATGAAAGTATAATGCCTTGATCTTTAAGCTGTTGCTTCCATTTTAATTCCCCTTCAGTATACAAAATGTCTTTATATATCACTATTTTTTCAAGCTTCACCGGATTTGGGTACGTGAAGACTTCCATTGCTGAGAGCCATTCTGGGATTTTCAAGTATAGTTTAGGTTTTATTTTTTCCTATACAGATATTAGTGAGCTTCTTACAGAGTGATTTTATTCTTCTCATTCCATAGGAAGGTGTGCCATCCTAATTGTAAATCATGTAAATTATGAATATAAGAGTCTCTTGTGCCTGAAGGTTATCTATTCGTTTTAACACATGCTTGGTAATATAAAAACCAATCTGGTAGTCCAAATCCACCATTTTTAGATTCTTGTAACATTTTCAATTTTATTCTGACTTTTTTTCCTTGACAAATAAATTTCAAAGTCAGTTTGTTCAAATCATCAAATAATTTATTTTCAATTTTTATAGGTACTTCTTTGAAACAGGAAAAGCAGTTTTGGTAGGATATTCATTTTTATCGTGGCAATCCTTCCTAACATTGATAAATGTAGTTTTTTTTTCATTTTTCCAAATGTAATTTTATTTGCTTAAGCAATTTTATATGATTGTCTTTTATTGTTGCACATCGTTCTGTTAAATATATTCCCAAATATTTAACTTTTCTAATTATTTGAAAGTCCATTTTTTCCTGCCAACTTTTCTTTTTGTTTTTGTGTAGTTTTTAACTATAAATTTAGTTTTTTCCCTGTTTAATCTTCAGTCCTTCTAACTCTCCAAACGCCTCTTTTAATAGTTTCAGAATTGCCTCTAGTGGTTCTTCTACAATAAATACCAAATCATCTGCAAACGCTTGTAATTTATATCTTTCCTCTCTTATCTCCATTCCTTTAATTTCTGAATTTTGTCCGATATTTCTGTTCAAGTCAATATAAATAATAGTCAATATAAATAATAAAAGCAATAGCGAACATCTTTGTCTTGTTCCTCTATGTTAAAATTCTCTGTGAAGTCCCCATTTACAATTACTTTGTTTGTTTATATCAATGGTGGCGAATCTATGGCATAGGTGCCAGAGATGGCATTCAGAGCCCTCTCTGTGGGCACGCGCACTGTTGCCCCAGCTCAGCTTCATCGCGTTTCTCCGTGGCATTTCTTGCCTTTGCGGAGAAACAGAAGTTTCCCTACAAACGACATAACAAAAGCTTGCAAAAGAAAAAAGATCTCACCTCTTACAGAGCTGCCAGTGTTGTGATGCCCCATCTTCCACTGGCCAGCTGGAATTTGGGTCTCTGCCTTGCACATGCATGCGTGGTACAGTGAGACTTGAGTTTGGGTACTCAGTCTCTAAAAGGTTTGCAATCACTGGTTTATATCATCTTAATTACCTTTATGAATTCTTCTCCAAAGTCCATGCAGTTTAGTTGATGAATCATAAATTGCCAACTTACATTATCAGGCCTATTCTCTGCGAATGCACCGAAGGCTGAAGCAATGAAGCAGGCAAAGAAACCGAAGGCCCCCAAGATCTTTGCAAGGTAGGTGTGTGTGTGTGTGTGTTGCAACATTTGTAACCTTGGGACTGTCGGAAGTACTTAGGGGTGAGAGGGCTATATCGCAACTTTAATGATCGCTAAGTGAACTGTTGTAACTTCAGGATTACCTGTATAAACATAGGCCAAGATAATGTTTGGAAAATGATGTTTATTGGCTATAGAAAAGAAACTGGCTGAAGTGTTAAAAATTAAAGGGGAAATACAAATGGCAAACCAAGAAGATGATCCGGAAAATGTTTTCTTATTGGCTCTACAAAAGAGGCTTGTTAAACCCTTGCAGAAATCTGGTAATTGGATAATCAATTTAAATCAAATCTTACATTAGTATTTGAATGAACTCAAGATTAAGACTGTTAGAAATAAAAGAGCAGTTGGTTTATTTGATCAAGATTAAAATAAGACATTCATTTGCAAAGTTCTGGCAGCCCTTTATAGACTTTTTGCTGCTACCAGGATTGAAAAGTGATGTTTTATGGATTTGCTTATTGTTAAAGGAAGGGATCTGGACAAATAAATTTGCAGTCAAAGGGGGTGAAGAGTTACTAAAATTTGTCTGTCTATGTGATGAAGGTTGGGAGTTATTTATATATTTCTTTTCTCTTTCCTCATTATATTCCTTTTTTTCTTGCACTTTTTATTCTTTATATAGTTTGTATTAACTTTTACTATTCTAATCAAACTCCTTGATGAAAAGTATATACAAATAAACAAATTTTAAAAATTGCCTGACGTGTCTGATCCAAGTTTATCCTCAGCTCTGGCAGCCACAGGCTGTCAGGTTGCCCAGCTTGCTTGTTGACTAGAGCTACTGGCAAGCACTTGCTCTGGAGCAGCTCAGATGGTGCTCAAGGCCTGGCAGGAATGCAGGCAGGAAGCATGGGCAGCGGCTCCCTCCCTCCCTCCCTCGGAAGTAGCTTCAGCGGAAGAGGCCATGCCCATCAGGGAAGAGGCCATTAGAAAAGGAGGAGGGAGATTTATGGGGCAGCAAAAGGTTCTTCGGTCAGCATTTTGATAGCTCCTAAGATGTTTATGTCCTAGAAGGAAATGAGGCGGCTTAAGGAGGATATGATGCACTCAGGAAATGCATTAAAAAGGGCATTGGAAGAACGAAGCAAAGACTAGCAACTGGGGCTATTAGCTTGCACAGAAGAGGGGGCATCCAAGGCCTATAACTCGCCAAGCCACATCAAGAGGACCTTTCTACATCACCCAGGGATTGGTTGAAATTGAACGCAGGACTCGAGATGAACCACAGGACATGTTATTTTACAGAGCATCAGAATTCTGGTAGCAGCTCTACATGGGCCAACATGGGTGACTGTGAAAGGGAACATGCCAGTTTCACAGTGGATCAGCCTGTGGCAAGAGATGTTGCCCCTCCTAAAGAAGCAGCTGTGGGGTGGGAAAGAGCAAGATGGATCCTGCTACCTGCCATCGAGAGCCTCCTGGTGGCCAGAGAAGGCTGGACTGGATGGCCTCAAGGCTTTTGTGCAATTGAGTGCAAAGCGAAATCTTCTGAAAGGCAGGTAGTGGCTCTTCCACTCCTTTCATGGGTTCCTCCCATGCATCTGCCTTCCTCCCACTGTTGATGCGCCAAGTGACAGCCTAAGGTAGAGATGACCCGACTGCTTGGCACTGGCTGAGCCAATATTCCGTAAATAAGAGAACACTCAGTCAATAATGCTGGCTATTGGGAGCGCTTCATGCACAGAGCCCCCTTCTCAAGCACTGCTCTGATAAGGGGTTCATTTCTGGTGGGCTGGGAGCACTCTTGCAAGAGGAATGGGGGGGAAACCATCAAAGTTGGGACCCTGAAAATCTACAAAAGGTTAAAGGAGGCGTCCCGAGGCTGCAGCTGTGGCTTTTCTCTGTGCAACATTCATGGCTGCTCCAGTTTTTCTCATGCAAAAGGCTATTTCCAGGCCCCCAGACTTCCTGGATTAGATTCCCAGTTTCACAAATCAGTCAGTAAACCCAGAATGCTGAGTATGGACGGTGGCAGTTTCCAGGCTACAAGTTGTATGTCCTGGGTTGTGTGATGGGCGAGCAGGTCTCAGGAACAGCCTGGGAACTGTTCAGGAGGGACTGGAGTCCTTTCCTCATTTAAATCTTCAGGGCTACATTTTTGTGGTTCAGAATGGGGAGGGAAATGATGTGTGGAAGAACTCAAGACAGCAGGCAGCTCTGAGAGCTGAAAGCCATTCTTTGTAAAGGCAGACAGTCATCTTTGCTACACAGGCATGGATTTAATGAGCAAACCACAACTGATGGGTCAGATCCCTATAGCGCAGGCCACAGAAAGCATTGGGGTTTATCATGATGTGTTCACTCAATGCTTGCAGGGCAAGCAGGGACTTCCTCACCCCTATCAAATCACGACATCACATCAACTGGTGCAAATGGGTCCCTCCTCTGTGCCCACAAGAAAGACGGGGGGGGGGGCGCACAAGAAAGATGGGCAGAGGTCCAGCCAAGTCCAGAGGCCGATTGAGCAGTTAAACACCGGCCTTTGGAACCTCCGCTGCTTATTTCAGGGCTTCCACCAAGCCTTTCCCCAGGGAGCGGCCTGTGCGGCTGCAGGAACAGGGCGGCGGGCCATGCCCCTCTCCGGCGCCCCGCAGCACCCTCGCCTTGTGAAAGGGGAGGCAGCCGGGAGGCGGGCTGGGCCGGAGGAGCAGGGTCTTCCGGGCCAGGCCGGCTCCCTCCTCACCCGTTCCACCGGGAGGCGGCCAGGCTTTCCCTCTGGCCCGGGGAGAGCAAGGGGGGTCTCGGGGACCCGGCGAAGGCGGAGGGGGCAGAGAAGCCGGGCGGCAGGAGAAAGGAAACTTGGCGCGGCCGGAGCGAGAGGAAGTGCGACAACAAAAGCGAGATAAAAGGGCGGCGGCGGCTCTCCCTCCTCTCTGCGCCTTTCTCTTTCTCTCTCTCCGCGCCGGGTTAGGAGGGGCTGTTTTGCATCCCTTCACGTCAGCCCTGCCTCAT
>JAEANM010003789.1:0-21831 GCA_017656035.1 Myanophis thanlyinensis
GTGTGTTTTTTTCTGGTAGATGGTATGTCCTAGGGAGCCATTGGATTTTTTGTAAATTAGGACGTCCAGGAAGGGAATATATATATATATTAATTGAAAGCATAACAAAGCTATATCTGAACAAGACCAAATGTCTCTCCCCAGAAAATAACTGAATCAAAATATAAATGAAACCAATCAAAGGTTATTGGCAAACCCAACAGGCCACGAAGTAGCCATTCTCTTTATATGCAGTCCTGCACTATAGATGGAACTAATGCAGGCTTAAAAATGTATGAAAAACAAGCAAGCAAAACCAAACATTTCCCATCTGGGGAAGGGTGGATTGGAAGCCTTACCTTGTTTCCCATTTCTAAGATCATCTTGGCTAAATGAGTTCTCCCAGGCTGGAATTATAGAGTGCGGAGCCTCAATAATCAGAACGAGGAAAAGGGAAATAACCCATTTTTGTTTGTTTGTTCATGAGCTACTCCAGGAGAAATTGTTGCTGTTCACTAATGGTGTACAATACATTGCTAGTGCTGTTCTAAATTTCATTCTACACAATCATTAAATAAGCAACAAATGCACAACCTTGGGGAATATATTACATTTTTGCTGGTATTGAATGCCATACTGTTGAAAGTGTAAATCTCTCCAGTAGGAAAGAACAACCTATATGTTAATATTCTATAATAAGAAAAATATGTCATACCAAAATAGATTGTATCAAAGGGTTCTTAGGCCCCCTTTTCCCACAGCAATGTTTGAATCAGAGGATTGGGATTATGTTACTAATCACAATTCTCAAAGCTTTATAGAAGATGTAGTTTAAAATAGTTTAAATGCATTTTATGCATCTACTTCACCACAAAGTGGGTTCATCCCTATCATCGTTATAATGGAAAACTGACATTTTTTTCAAAGCATCTCAGTCTTTTGAACTCAGAATTCAGAGATTTGGGTCTTTATTTCAAGGACTTACTAAAACCAAAGAGCTTTCCCTGGATACACAGAGTCATGGCTTGGTGCCCCCTTTAGAAACTTAACCGAAACATTTCTTTGATTTAAAAAAGATGTGAGATTTAAAAGCCTTTGAGATTCTTCTCATGCTCTTAAAAAGTCCAAATCAGAGAATAATTTCCAGTTAATATACTCACAATCCAATAACGTCCCCCACTCAGTTCCCTAAGGCCTTGACTTTCAGATTTTGAAGATATTGAACCTCACTTCAAAATAATACGGTAGCAATAGCACTTAGACTTATATACCGCTTCATAGTGCATTATGGACCTCTGTAAGCAGTTTACAGAGTCATCATGCTGCCCCCAACAATCCAGGTCCTCATTTTATTGACCTCTGAAGGATGAGTCAACCTAGAGACAGTCATGATTGAACCCCTGGCAGTCAGCAGAATTAGCTTGCAATTCAGCATTTCAACCACTGTGCCACCATGGCAATAATAGCAACAACAACAATAATATTCACTACTCAAGAACAAGCACTACAAACTAATGCCATGAAAGCGAAGATAAAAAAACCACCGACAATCCAAACTGCCAACTTTGTAATGACAAAGTTGAACATTTCAACATTTAATAAGTGAGTGCAGCAAAATAGCGCAAACTGATTACAAAGCTAGATATGATCGAATTGCTAAACTAATCCACCGGGCATTATGTAAAATATACAACTTATCTGTAACTGAAAAGTCATGGGAACACAAAGTGGAAAAAGTTGTCAAAAATGAGAAGGTGAAGATGTTGTGGGACTTTCGAATACAGATGGAACGTCACTTAGAAAACCAGATGTCACAGTTATCAAAAACAGAAGCATACAATTTATTGATATTGCTGTACCAGGAGATGCCAAAGTCAAAGAAAAAAATATCACAACCTGGCCATCAAAACTATCTGATTATAGATGAACATGTGACAGTGATACCTATTGTCATCGGGGGACTTGGCACCATGTCCAAGAATTTTACACAGTACAACAACTGGGGTTTTAATTTAAACTTAATTCTATTTTAAATTGAATTAATTTAAACTAAATTAATTGTTTAAATTTTAATTGTTATTTTAACTGATTTTAATTGAAATTTTAAACATAATGATAATGTTTCAATGTAGACAGCCTTATTTAATTATTTTAATAGGTTTTAAATTATTTATTGTATTTATGTTTTTTATTGGTTGTGCACCGCCCCAAGTCCCTAGGGAGAGGGGGCGGTATACAAATCAAATAAAACTAAACTAAACTAAAAAAACTAAACAACAAGAAATTGCAGCTTCCTGCAATAACACCAGCAGAACTGCAAAAAACTGCTACTCGGAACATTGTATATTTTAAGAAAATACTTGGTCGATACCCAGGATGCTGGCAGCAACCCATATCAACCATCAGTGCCAGTTAATAATATTTGTGATACATTTTTAAATGTTCAGTTGATTGAGTTTCATTTTTAATGAATAAAGTATATATAATAATAACAACAACAATAACAACATACTTATATGCTACCTTGACAGCTCTTAGTTCCTTGGTTAGGACTTAAACTGTTAAGTTTTTACCAGCCCCAGACTGTAAACCAAATTTAATCAAAGATTAAATCAATAATAATAAGAACAACAACAATAATAATAATCACTCCAGACTTAACAGTTGTCAATAAGAAAGACAAAGTCTGGAGAGTGGATGTGGCTATTGTGGCCCAACAGCAGCTGGCTGAGCTGTTGGTGGAATCTGACAGCGATGAACACTCTGGGACTGCCTTGGAGGCTGAGGAAGACTCTGGGGGGTGTTCGGAGTCAGAGCAGGGACTAGAGAGGCCTGTTGGCCACCAGGTGGCATCTGAGTCAGGGAGCAGTGAGGAAGAACAGAGGGAGGCTGTCCCTGACGTGCGTATGTGTAGGGCTGTGAGGAGGAGAGAGCAGCTTCGGAAGCAGAGAAGAAAATAAGGAGTTAATGATTGACCCCTCCCAGAGAGCTTATAGGTGGGGCGATGGGAGGGGAATGTTGCAGGAAGCAACAGTTTATTCACATAGCCATATGCAAGGCTTTCGGGTAATCTGTAAGTTGCTATCAAACTTTGGTTTTAATTAAGATAGCATTCTGGGCTCTCAGCCAGGGGGTTGCTTATCTCCACATTAGTTGTGACATACAGCCAGGTATGCCTTCGTGTGTATGAAGACCTGAACCAGAACAGTGGCAGTGCCTAGAGGCAGCATAATAGAAGAGAAAGAATTGGAGAAGATAGCAAAATGCAAAGACCTACAAATAGAAATAGAACGACTGTGATAAAGGCAAGCAAGGGTAGTACCAATAGTAATAGGCACCTAGGGTACAATCCCAAAACAACTCAAGCACCCCTTGAACACCATAGGCATTGACAAAATCACCACCAGTCAATTGCAAAAGGCAGCTTTCCTTGGAACACCTTCTATCTTGCGACGATATCTGTAACACCATCAAACATCCAGATCTACCTATCCGACTGAGGTCCTTAGTAAGGACTCGATAAGTTGACAAAAATGCCAAACCCAGTCTCAACATCTGGCTGACTGTGTGATGGTTAATGATAACAATAATAATAATTCAACTCAACAAAAGGGTACATTTGATGTGCTTCAGCAGATGGAAACATTAAATAGTATGAAGCCAGATTACTATTGAATTGTAATCTGTCCCAAATCTTTTGGGAATCAGGCAGTCTCAAAACAGACTAAATAAATAAATACCCTAGTTCAGGAGGAAAAGACCATTAGGGAATACTAGAAATGTTAGCTAGACTACAACAATAGTATCCTGGAAGAGAATAAAGATAAATTAATTGTATGATGCAAGAACATTGCATCATATCCAGGATCATCTCTATTGGTCTCAAGGTCATCACTATTTTTTATATTTTACAATCCCTTAATTATTCTCCAGATTTAATTGACATCAGGATCTTCTGTAATTATTCTTGTGCAGATGGTCAGATTAATGTAATGTGTACTTTAATCATCACATGGGCACAGAAAGTAAGCCGAGCTATTCCAGACTTCATAAAATTAGTTGTCCTGCTTTCTCAGCTAATTTGATTTGGAAAATTCAGTTTGGATCATAAAATTGAAAAAAAAAAGTTAATTACCTGTTCAAGTCTATGATATATTGAATCATAGAAGTTGTCATTATTTATTGTATGATTTTTAGTTTCATTTATATGCCATCTTTTTTCTGGGAGTTTAAAAGAGCCAGTTTAGTCTAGTGATGGAGGAACCAAGCTAAAAACTGGGAGATGGTGAGTTCCAGTACTGCCTTAGGCATGAAGGGTGGAGCTGGGTGACTTTGAGCCAGTCCCTCTCTTTCAGCCCGACTCAACTCACAGGGTTGTTGTGAGGAAAACAGGAGGAGGAAGGAGTGTTAGATATGTTCATTGCCTTGAGTTATTTATAAAAATAATAAAGGGGGGGATATAAATAAATAAACATAAAAGTAGTAGATTCAGGAAGTACATGATCCAAAATCACCCAGGGAGTTTCTGACATGGAAAATGGGATTGAGTTTGGGTCCTCCCACTCCTAGTTCAACATTTGGATTATGACACCACATTGGCTTTCTGTACGTTTCAGTTGATTAATCTGTTTCTGTATTGGTGCTTGGAATCATTCTGATAAAAGCCTATAGTATTACGGTATTTAAAAGCATATGTTTACAGTGTACATGCATTTCTGAAAGATTGAATGTGAAGGTTTGTTTTTTTTTCTTCTTCCCCAGGTTGAAGCAATTTTAGTAAATATATTTGGTGGAATTGTCAATTGTGCCATTATTGCCAACGGTATCACCAAAGCTTGCCGAGAGCTTGAACTGAAAGTCCCCCTGGTGGTCCGACTTGAAGGTAGGTGGTGGATTTCAAATTTTGTTGGGTGTTTTTATTTCATTTGATCTGTTCTCTGATGGTTGATGCTGGAACTAAGTTTCTAGAACAGGGGTGTCAAACTCAAGACCAAGGGGCCGTCGCAGCCAAAAATGGGGCCCGCGGATGCGTGTGTGGCCCACCCGAGCTCAATTTTCTTTGGCAAAGTGCTTAGGCCACCACAGGTGCCCTGACATGAGTGACGTGAAGCTGGCCACGCCTACCCAGGGCCCCGAGGTCAAACCCAACCCTGATGCAGCCCTCAATGAAATTGAGTTTGACACCTCTGTTCTAGAACATAGAATCTTAGAGTTGGAAGGTCTTCTAGTCCAACTCCCTTCTCAAGCAGGGGATCCCACACCATTTCAAGTCATGTGAAACTAGAATGAGATGACTGCTTCCAAATAATGTTGGAAGATGTGTAACAGAGAGCAGCCTACTTGCCATTCTTCTTGGTTGAAGGAGACTCAGACTCAGCATTCTAGCTTGGCTGGACTTCAGTTAATATCCTAAAATTATAGCCCTCAGATATAATGAAAGATGCTTCCTACCGCTCTATCAGTCTTTAGAAATGGCATGGATAGAACATGGAATCACCCACACAGGATATATACCTTCTCATAGCTTTAAACCTGCTTTCTTCAACCTGACACCCTTTAGGCATATTAGGATTGCAAGTCCTAGAACCTGTGGCCATCTTCAGGCTACCAAGGATGCTATAATCCCATCATTTTCTAGATTCGGAGGAAGTCAGATCACCTGCAAAGTAACAGGTCTGATCTCTCATTCAAATATTGTAGTTGTTACCACACAGTTCTTATGGAAATGATCTTTATTGTTTTGATACATTACTCTAGAATCTAGGATGCAGCCCTGCCAACAAACTTCATAACCATTAGCCAAGATAGTACTGAGGATGATTCTAGTCTTCCTTATAAAAAGTCCACACTGTTTCTATAAACTCTGGTTCCCCATACTATAATTTCTGGTTTTCCATATTTGTCTATTAATTAAATAAATCTCACATGATTTGAGATAAAAATTAACAATAATTCATAACGATGTACCTCCAGGATATTGTAAAATAAAGCTGAAAAAATGCAGCATGCTTTCTTTCTCTGCAGTGTATTTCTATGACAGAAGGTTCATAATTATTCCTATAAATCTTTAGCAGATTTGTGGCTGGACTTTAAAAATTCTTTGCTCTCCTACAGCAGCATATTACAGATGTCTTGATGAGTAAAGTTTTAATCAGTCAACTCTGCCTTGATTTAGCAGGATTTTCGGGACAAATCTTTGTTCTCAGCTGTGTAATAATTACAAGCTGTTTTACCAGTGGATAAAGAAAGGATTAGTCTCTCATTCAAAAATAGTAACTTTATACTTACAGGTATTTACTTGATATAAAAGAAAGAAAGAATGAGTGCTCCCCAACTGAGAAGTACAATTTTTTTAAAAGTGCCCAAAGCGATTAGAAGAATCATGTACTCTGCATTTAACGGATGAAGTAATTATTCCTGCTGGGAAGTGCACCTCCTCTATTTCAAGAGATTTTTATAACTAATTGTTGAAAGGGCTGTATTAAAATTAAGTAATTACTGCCCGTACAACCTATAGGAAGATTTTCCTAGACTACAGACTTACACAAGGAGATTGATCTATCTATAGTATCTCTTTTTGCCTCAAGAGCTGTATAAAAGTAATTTACATCCATAATATATCTATGCATGCATTGATGACCTCCTTTTGAATGGAGCAGGTAGCTTTGTGAGAATTCAGCCAATGCAAGCAGCCAAAAGTGAAAATACCATACAGGTAGTCCTTGAATTATGCCCATAATTGAACCTACAATTATGGTCGTAAGTCATGCCTATAAACAAGTCGGTCAACATGTGACCACACCTGATTTTACAGTCCTTATTTTTGCAACAGTCATTAAGTAGGTGCCACAGTTGTTAAGTGAAACTGTTGTTCGCCTGACCCCTCAACAAAGACACTTTAGGGGCTTCTGTTTGACGCCGTGGCAAGGTCAGATGCTGAGGACTCAGCTCTGCGATCCCATGCCAAATCCTCATTGGAGGCCCCCCCAAGGTGCTAAAGTCACCCTGTAGGAGCGATGAAGAAAAGAGGGGTGCTCTGCAGGTCACAGGTTGCGGCAGCTCCCAGGCTTAACCCAGAGCTCAGTCTCTCCCATCCAAGGAGGAGAAGAGGCAGCCATTATGGCTGCCATGAAGCTGGGGTAGCTGAAGAAACAAAGAACGTGCTGGAGCAGTGTAAAAGAGCAGTGACTGGAACTGGGTGAAATGATTCTTTTTTTTTACCTAGAATCTAACCCCAAGAAAATAAATCTTAGAAAAGAGACTCTTTGAAATGTTTGTTAAAGCGGAAAATTACAATAGAAGAGAAAATGTACAGACCCCAAAAGAAAAGGAATTAAAGGCAGAGCGAAAAAACATTAAAATACAGAAAGAGTGGGGGGTTTTTTAATTACACAGGTATTCTGGAAAGGCATTTTAAAATGCTGGAAGTATATGTTTGACTATGGATTATTGGTGAGAATTGTCAGATTTGGTGCAATGCTTGAAATTTAAGCTGAAGGTGCCATCTGTTGGTGAAGGGAACATATATTATATTCCTGACCTTGAGAAAAGTACTACAAAAATAGAAGTGGAAATAAAACAAATCTGGAGGACTGCTATCTACTGTTCTATACTTGGCTATTTGGGTCATTGGAAGCTTAACTGTGAGACCTTGGAAGATATTTAAATAAAGCAACTTTTAAATATTAGGATCTCTGACTGAAACTACAGAGTGGACCTAAGGAGACACTTGGAAACTTTATCGGATTACTTAAAAGGAACTAATTGACTAACTGTGGGATATAAAGAAACATAGATATTGTATTCCCTGAGGAGCAATGCAAGGATCAAGTAAGCGGACCCTAAATTGGCTTTTTGAGGTCACAGATACTTAGGACTCTGGGATGGTGATGGATCTATTGAGAGAATATTGAACAATATTTGGACCTATCAAAATAAGACAAGATGTTGCATCAGGGGAAATGACTGAATTCCAAAAAGAAATAGTTTTTATGTACTTATGTACTCAAAGTACTTATGACATGATGACAAGAAATCACAGGGAGACGAGGAGCTTATTGCATGACATAGTTGGGAAAGCAGAAAATGTTCAACAAGGCGCAATCAATGCAGATTATAAAATACAGGAAATAGAGGAGACAACAGAAAGGCAAGAGGAAAGGATAGAGCAGACTGATCAGCAAATAAAACAAGAAGGGAAGAAGGAGAAGACAATAATGACATATGAAATAAATCAGGGGAAATACATATTAAGAGATCAAGAAATGGAACTGGGAAAAGAGAAAGATAGCTTTGAAAAGAAGATAGGGGCCTGGGGCCTGGCAGATCCTCTGGAGGCTTGGCAGCAAAAGAGAGTAGAGACGGAAGAAAGATTTGGGTTAAATAGGAAGGATGCAGACAGAAGAGTATGGGAGGCAAGTTAAAAAGCGAATAAGAACCCAAACATTAAAGTGGATAAGAGATGACGGTTAGAAGATAAATGCTTTTCGATATAATATAAATATTACCAATAGAGGTAGAAATAAGCTAAAGGGGAAATAGTGCATATTTTTATACAATATATATTAAAAGCAATAGATGGTTATAAGGGCTAGGAGTTAAAAGATGGTGTTACTATTTATGTTTAAATAATATTGTTATTGTCATTAGAAGGGCATACTAAAACATGAATAACACAATAATGAAGGTTTTTTTCTAATACAAATATGTATAATAACAACACTAAAATTATGTAAGTATGATTAATGTACCAAATGTTTTCAATACTGCTATTTTTATTTGTACTTAGATCAGTGTTTCTCAACCTTGGCAACTTTAAGATGTTTGGACTTCAACTCCCAGGGGAATGGCAAGGGAAAATGAATGGGGATGAATAAATGAAAAAGTCAAATAGCTCTGCACTCTATTAGGGTTTCTATACACAGAGACAAGCACTCTGCAAGTTTTCTCTGTAGGTATTTTGATTAATGGATAGAGGAGAATCTGAAGAGGCCACATGGCACTGTAACAGGGGTGTCAAACTCACGTCGTCACAGCAGTTTTGTCATGTGATGTATTGCGACTTTTTTCCCTTTCACTAAACAGGCCCTGGGCGTGGCAGGTACATGATGTATCCAGCCCACGGGCCACGAGTTTCTAAATACCCCTATACTATAAAATTGCACTAGTCCATACCCATTTAGAATGAATGAGCTGGAAGGGATCTTGAAGGTCTTCTAGACCAGCCCCTTGCTCAAGCAGGAGAACCTACAGTATACTATTTCAGATAAGTAACTGTCTAGACTCTTCTTAAAAACCTCCAGTGATGGAGCGCCCACGATTTCTGAAGGCAAGCTGTTCCACTGGTTAATTGTTCTCACTGTTTAGGAAGTTTCTTCTTAAGTCCACGTTGTTTCTCTCTTAAATCAGTCTCCATCCATTGTTTCTTGTCCCGCCCTCCAGTGCTTTGGAGAAAAAAATTTTCCCCTCTTCTTTATGGCAGCCCCTCAAGTACTGGGATACTGCTATCATGTCACCCCTAATTCTTTTTTTCTTTAGACCAGCCAAACCCAAATCCTGCAACCGTTCTTCATATGTTTTAGTCTCCAGGCCTTTAATCATCTTGGTTCTTGTTCTGTGAACTTTTCGCAAGGTCTCAACAAGATCCCAAGGTGGTGACTAAATTGGTTGCCGTATTCCAGGTGTGGTCCTACTACGAGTTTTATAAAGCGGCACTAATTCTACACATGAACTTGATTCTATTTACGTTGCAGCTCTCATGTATTGGTTTAATATATACATCTGATAAAGATATATTGATTTATAAGCTATAAATACGTGTCTATAGTCTTTCCTGCAAATAATGCCACAAAATAATTAAAACATGGTTTGAAGAAAATAAGACTTAATGCGGAACATAAACCCAGCTCCATGCAAACATGTTTTCTTTATTCTTAGACTTCTGTTGCAAATATTGCATGTACTCTCCTGGTTTCTAATAATAATAAGAAAACCAAATTCTGGGCATTTTTTTTTCAGTCTTCCAATGACCTGAATTGGTTTGGAATCCAGCTGTGGCACAGTTAGTAAAATGGTTTGTCTGATTACCCTGTGTATTATAGTTCACGTTTAAGGGAAATCTTGATTAGAGACAGAAGCCATGCAAATTTCTCTCCCATGTTATTTCCTCTGCTTAACAGTTTCATTCACTGCAAGCACAGCCCAGAGTGTTTTGATTGCTTGGGACTGGAACTCTGTTTACAGGTCTCTAACACCATCCAGTGGCAGTAGGTTAATGTTGGTTTACTTCAGTAAAAGAAAAGTTTTGTGCTTTTAAACCACAGTCAGGAAGGAGACAAAAAAAAACCCATAACTTCTATTTTTCTTTTTAAACTTCCACTGTTAAATGCATTGCAGCCTTTTTAAAAGATTTCTGACACTTCAAATATCAAAAGAAGCTAAGTTTATTAAAATCAGAGCTTTCAATCAGTTTCCAAACAATGACCCTTCACAAAACATTTAAAAAAAAACACTGAGCATTTTTATGGCTTATGTTTTAACAAATGCAAATGTATACATTATCTTTTGTTTCCTTTTATTTCAGAAATAATATTCAATTTTTATTTATTTATTTGTAAAGATGAGTGCAATTGATATTATTAAACTAACCATTCCTGATCATGATGTCAATCTTATCTCTCTCTCTCTTTCTCTCATGTAGGACTTTTTTTTTTATTCTATGCAGTGAATTTTGTTCGCCTTTATGCCTTTGATGAACATTTTTTTGCAGAAATAAGTGATAACTATTGTGAAAGTATTTCTTATAATACAAAAAGTACTAATAAAAATAGATTGGATAAAACCTATAGCTATTTTGGGAAAACTTGTCTTCTTGGTCTTTTCATCATTTTTGAGTGGCACCAAAGAAATCTGAGAACAACTATATGTAGCTTGGATCTTAAGTCTAACAGTTTGCTGTAGCAGAGCCCCTTGTAACGCATATAAATATTGTGTCTACCTATGAATATGTTCTTCAAACATTTTTTAAAATTCAGAACACTAATAATGGTTTCCTTCCTTCCTTCCTATCTATCTACCTACCTATTTACCTACAGTTGCCAAAGCAACAAATAGTTCTGTGGACTGCTGCTGATTTTCCTCTCATTTCCAATGTTTCCTATGGATATTATATTATCAGCTGCCCAGAATTGCTTTGGGTAGTGATGTGGGTGGCATATAAATCTAATTTAATTAAGTAATTAAACATTGACAAGGGTTTGGTAAGGCAATATCAAAAACAGGAAGAAGAGAACATGGAGTCTTTCTTTTGACATTTTCAGAAAGCTTGACACTTCCACCAAACTAAAAAAATCTCGGTGCCCCTTGGAGATTTTAACCAGCTCAGCATGCTGTCTTTTTAATAAATTACCTGTGAAAAAATATTTGATCATCACATTCTTTGAAAATGACCTGGGATATTGATGAGAGCACACAATCGTTTTAGAATGACTAAGGTTCTTGTATCTGCATTTAGTATTATCTCCAATTAAAAAAGCTGAAGCAGCACAAATTATTAAATATCAAGATAAGGTTCATTATTTTCTAGTGGTGAAGGAAAAAGGAATTAGGTCAAAATTATGTTTGTCTTTGAAAAGTTGCCTTGAGCGTCTAGTATGTGTATAAATATAGAACAATAACGATTAGCGCTAAGGAGCACTAGAGTTTGTTAGTTTGTTGTTCGTTTTGGGAACTACTGTCAATACAAATAAATAGTCCAGTTTTCCAACTTAAGTAATAGACCATTTTTCATACTTTACCTGTGTATTTTGAGCACACAGAGAGAGGAAGGGGAAGGGAGGGCTAGAGAGAGAGAGAAGGAGAGACAAAGAGTTTTGATTCAAAGGACTGAGGATTTCCACTTTAAAACAGTATAGATCACTCCCTAGAATGCCAGTTCAACATACCAAAATTAATACCTTAAAAAAATAATATTGGAAATAACATAATAAACATGGATACGGATTCATCACCCTCAACTTTTATACCAGTGAAATAATGATCCCTTTTTACTGGACACTGTTCCTTGGCTGTAAGTCCCACCCGAACAGCTTCGTCAATGTTCTTTCACCTTTTTTATGAGCTTATGTGGTGTGTAAGAATTGCAAAAGGCTTTACTGCCATATAAAGTGGCGCAATTAAAGTTGTATGGTTTGGCAAAGAAGCAAGAAGCCCAACGTATAGAAGGTAGAAGTAGGAGATGATTAATAGCAATTATAGTACAAAGTGCACTTCAGTGGTGTAGTTGCTTATAGTTTCTTATTTCATACACGCTGCTAAGCCCAGTTTTTTTCTACTTGTATGCTTATAATTGAGACAGATTGCACATGCTGCTGAGATTGTAAAATTGTAGATTTTAATGTTAAAAATCAATGTTCTATACAATACAAAGAAAAGACATTGCAAGACGACTTCTTATCACATAATGAACGTACCTTGATATCTTTCTGGATAACATGTTCTTTTTAATGGGTATCTACAAATGTTGTGTTACCACTGTAAGAAAGGTAGTTTTATGTCCTTACTATCTTCCTTTCCCTGAAAGCATCTCATTTCTCATTTACTTTCCTAGGGAAAAGGAAGAGAATTGTCTTCCTTCAAGTGAATGTATCTCTTAGCATACACAAAGCTTTTCTCCTTATCGGTCTTCAGGTTTAAAAATATCTTTCAAAGCAGTTTTATTTGAATGAGTTTCAGAACTTTGAAGAGCTGTGTATTATATCAATATGTATGAAGTTTTGTTGTAACTATTAAACAAGCAAGCTAATAACTGAAATATTTATAGAGAAAAGCAATGTGTTTGTGCAAGAGATAACATGGATGGATGGAAGAATAGATAGAAAGGCAGGCTTAAAATTAATTCAAATGGCAAATATTGGCTGATACCTTAAAGTGTTTCTTATAACTTCTCCCTTTTGCATCACAGTTCAGAGATACAAAAAATATAGTAAAATGAAGATCATAACTATTGAGCATCTACAGTGGAGATATGTTGCTCATCAAAACTCAAGTGCTAAAAGAGACTAGCAGAGGTTGAAATTTCAATCTTAAGGCCTAAGATCAATTATTTTGAAATGATATTCCGAAGTTAAAATCAATGTAATATTCTGGTTGAGAGACTGAGCTGTGAAACAAGAAGATTGTCGTTCAAGTCTTGCCATGCTTCAGAATTCCACGTTAGCTTCCGCTTTCTTTTTCCCAACTGTTTGCACAAATATACATGCATGTACACACACACACTGACACACGCCTTTCCAGGGTTATGAAGATAACAGTGACCTGTTTTTAAAATGGCTGCAGGAATACTGACCAAACAGATATTCACAAAAACACTATGCGAGATAACAAATACCTTCTACTAGGTAATACTTAGCTTTATTAATCATGCTTCGTGGACATCCGCTGAGATGTTACGAAGCCTTTTAATTAGCATTACAATTCCTCAAACTGCCTTTGCCGCTTGTTGTAATTCCAAGCTGCCTGCCATTTTGATTTATAAGTAGAAATACTTACAAACCTGTCAGGCAGGACAGAAGATCTGGCTGATTTTGTTAAACATTTTAGTGCTTCAGGAGGGCTGTTGGCTCTTTTCCCCATCAAAAATCACAATACATGTGTGGCTATTTCACTCAGGGGCTGAGATTTCTACCCCTGGGAGCGGTTTTTAATAGTATTGTGGGTCCTTCTTATTGGCATTCATTGTTCATGGTTAAACCTGCCAGAGCATAGTGAGAGGAGATGATCTTGAATGTTGACAGCCATTGGTTATGCACATTATACTTTCTGCTACCAAGGGAAAGATGCCATTAGTGTCACAAAGTGCCCAATCAGCATCAAAACAGAGGAGAGAGACATCTGGGCAGGAACTAAATCTGTGTGAGCATTTCTGTCAGAACATTTCAACTGGGTCTGTCTTTTTCCAGTATTAATGAACAAAGACCTGCAGGATGTGAGCAGCGATCAGTCATGGTTTTTTTTTTAATTAATCTCCTCTGATTTGGTCATGTGTGTGCCTTGTATAGGAGCCTGACAGAGTGTAGCACCCACATCCCTGAAACGTCTCTCTTAATTTATGACTTCTTCCTTTCTCCCTTTCTTTCTTTCTTTCTTTGCAGGCTACAAGTCTTAAAGTTGACTGGACTTGATGTCTGTGTCCACTTCTAAGTCTCTGACGATACAGTCCTATGCATATTTATTTGGAACAAAATCCCTCTTTGTTTAAAAAGATAAAGAGGCTTGCAGTCAGGTAAACATGCGTAAGGCTGTAACGTAAAACTTTAAAAGCTTGTATCTTTTTTTTTCCCTCCTAAGGGAAACGTTCCCCTGCGACCAAATTTACAGTCTGAACAATCTCTTGCTTATCTCGTTCTTGGCCGATTCAGAAGATACCATGAGTGAACAACTTCTTGCACAGGGTTGAAGCATATACTGCACATGCCAGAAAATGCTGGAGTGAAAGCAATTGCCTTGTAGTGGATCACAGTGTTGGCTTGCCTGGTTTTATTCTGTGAAAGGTCCTTCTCAGAATCAGCCCTGGCAGTAGAGAGATTAAGATAAGTGCTTCTGACAACAAGCGTTCAAAGTAACTGCAGCAGCCCCTTTTTGTTCTCCTCAGTTGAGGATTGGACTGTTTGTCCAGCTCAGCATGTCCTTCAGCTTTTAAAGCAGCTGTATCCTGTCCGGTTTGGAGAAGGACAGTGTCCCATCACCAGTGTTGATCTGACAATTAAATGTTTACTCTTGCACGTGGCATGGTGATGAAAGAATTATCATCTTGTTGCTTTCATTTCCTGGCAACAAATGTTTCTGAGGGCAGCCCTGATTTTTCCCAACCTTATTTAGAGTTGCAGGACCTTCTGCGTGAAAAGCAACTGTTCTGTGATGGAGAAACCACCCATCTCTAGTAGTAGGCCTAGCAGAGATCTTTGCCTTTGAGAACAGATAATTTGATAGGTGTAAGACCTCTGTTTATATTCATGCTGTAAGAACACACCAGAGCCTGTATATGTATATTTTGATTTAGTTTTCTGGTGTTAGCTTTCTTCTTTATTCTGATAAATGGACACAAAAATAAATCATGGTAGGCTATTTATAATCTCTACCAGAGTAATTTGTATGTAGAGGGGGAAAAATTCTTGATCTATATCTTACGTCTTTGCTAATATTCCTTGCCTGATCCTGTGCTGTGTAATTTATTCTCTTGAAACATGTCATGAAGAGCTATTTATCTATTAATATACAGTTGAAGTAAGTTAAATTACTCGGTATTAAGTTAGCCGAATGGTTGTCATTGCCTTCTTCTGTCTTCTGGATCCATAGGAGATCAATACTGTATTTTATAGTGGCTACCCTGTACCTAGCGGATTCAATTTGATTCAGTTGCCTACTAGATTCAGTGTATAATTTAAACATAGGAGGAGGCATTACAAAGAAAAAGCTGGATGTATACTTTAATGGCATAGAGTCAAAATCCAAAAGATCTACAAGTTTCATACAACTAGAAATAGTTTCAATATTGCTATGTCTTTTTTTTTTTAATGGGGCCACCATATGAATTGTGCTTGATCTTTACCGTACTGTACCTTCAGCTTCCTCTTACAGCTTTCAAAAACTAGAAGTGAGGGGGTCCTTGATGCTCCCTGAGTTTGGTTGTTTCCTTGTAGATGTTTCATTAGCCAAATTAGGTAATATCATCATCAGTGCCCTAGTTTGGATAATGAAAGATCTGCAAGAAAATAACTAAACTCAGAGAGCACCAAGAACTTCTCATTTCAGCCCTGAGCTACAAATATTCTCCTTTATTAAAAACTAGAAGGAAATGGGAGTTAACTTTTCTCCCCCCCCCTTCCTCTTTTCCCTCAGGAACAAATGTTCACGAAGCCCAGCGCATTCTGAACGAAAGTGGACTTCCCATTACTTCTGCAAGTGACCTTGAAGATGCTGCCAAGAAAGCAGTGGCTTGCGTGACAAAGAAATAAAGAGAAAGGACACCAGAAATGACATTCCAGAACTGCCATTGAAGACATGATTTTAAGCAGCCACAAGCACCGAAATTTGGCTTAAGTGTCCTGTTAATCACAAAGTGCAAAATATTCAGTGGATGAAAAACAAACTTGGAATTGCATTTATTACACAGAAGCCTTTATTTTTTCAATATTGGGACTGAATGTTCTACAAGCAAAGATGAGTAACTAACTATGAGTTACTAACATTTAGGGTTTCTCTTTTTAGGTGTTAATTGCTTGTGACTCCCAATGTTTCTAAGATACTTTGATGCGTCTTTAATGTGAAAAAGGATATTTTGATCGTGGTTGGCGCATGGCTGGGGATTGTTCTCAAGCTCTAAGGAATAGGGTGGTATCAAAGTTTAGAAGGGAGATGCCTTTTCCATATCATGTGGAGAACTTCCAAAATTAGGGGTATGATGTGGCTTGAGAACCTGATGTTTGAAATACAAACAATCATAAAGTCTAATTCAGGCGTGCCAAAAGCCTCCAGAGTGCCTCCAGTAGCTCTCTGAATTCCAAATAATATTTAATAACATTTTCCAATTAGGGCTAGAGCATCTTTATATTACATAATTTGAAATAAATGAATGTAATTAGATTTCTACCACCATCATGTCAAAATTATTGCAAAATGCAATGATTGATATCCAATGTATACCTCATATTAGAACATTCAAAATCATACTTCTGTGAAACAGTCATTTTTTTAAAAATTGTCCTATAAATTCTCATGTGAATGCCTTAAGTACTAAAGGAGAATTACACACCCTAATGTCACATTTGGCAGTATCCGTGAACATATGCATCCAATTAATATTCACTGTCTTTAGAAATCAATATGTATAGTAGCTTAAAATAGTCTCATCGTGAAGAAATCTAGGGGAGTGATTCCTTAAGGCATTTGTGCTGTTATTCTAACATTATTAACCAAAATTGATAATAGCCAAAACTATCAGGGAACCTGCTGTCATCAGAGAGAATATGAAAAAATAAATTGAGGAGTGATGCCACCTAAGCACGTTTATATTCTGTGAATTTCAGTGCAAATGCTCACCAACTGCAACATCTTCGTACTGAAGTAAAGTGGATTTCCAAGTGCTTTAACTTTTGCTTGATTGTGTCTTTGATGTTTGGGAAATATGTAATCACAAAGTGCAAAGGCTATCAAATTAATTCAATAACCACATTAATCTGTTTAATTAACAATGGAGTTTTGACATTCTTGTTGAAATCAGAAGTAAGGTTATAAACAATGTTATTCAAGTGACAAACCAAGAATGTATGTGATTTTTAATAGTAAATAATATGAATACTTTTTGGTTTACTACAATTAAATGCTATTAATAAATTTCCCCTGGGGTTACACATTTAAATTGTGCTGATCAATGCTGTCATTATTTTTACCAGGGTCACTAAAAGGCCCTTTTTGAGACTTATTTTAGGCGTCCCATGAACATAATCATTCCATGTTCAGTAAATTAAAATATTCATGTCATACACAATATTCTTCCTATCATAAAAATTCTATAAAAGCAGGCATGGACAACTTATAAGGCATTTATAAGGTTATGTAAAAGTTTATGAACTCTTTTGAATTATCAATATTTCTGCATAAATATGATCTAAAATACGATTTGTTCTCCACACACGTCTTAAAACTAAATTAAGAGAGCCCAGTTAAACAAATGAGTTGAAAACATTATACTTTTTACCTATTTGAATTTATTTTTTGCTGTATTTTCTGTTGACAACTTTCTTTTGCCACTGTGTTCCTTACTCCCTTGGCCACCCAAGATATATGGCAAAGAGCCGAAAGTGTGTGCCATTTCTATAATACAATAATTTAGTTACTGTGCAAAGAGCATTGATTTGGCTCATAAAGGAGTGAAAGCAGGTGCAATCAAGTATCAGGTTGTATTTTGCAAATGATTAAAGCTTGTATGTAAGTGCATAGATGTATATTTACATACATAGACAGTGTGTGTGTGTACATACATACATACATAGTTCCCATCTCATTTATTATCACAATATATCTTGTGAGGTGGCCATGGATGGCAGTTTAAACTTTATCTTGGAGAACGGACATGATTGAATCTGGTTTCCCTCATTGACTTTGCTTGTCAGAAGGTCTCAACTGATCCTGGGACCATCATAAATATGAGTCAGTTGCCAAGCAACTGAATTTTGATCAGGTGACCATGGAGATACTGCAACTGTTGTGAGTGTAAAAAAATGGTCATAAGTCACTTTTTCCCCATGCCATTGTAACTTCAAACATTCACTAAATGCACTATTGTAAGTTGGAGTCTACCTATATACCAAGTTAATCTCCCATGGTGGGGAACCAATAAATGCTTAGTCCTATTTCACCTGGAATCTACAGCCCCCTTGCACCATGAGCCAGTGGTGTTTTGCAATTGGCTGATACAGGTTCACAAAGCCAAATTGTTAAAATGCTGAGATTTGGCCAATTAAGAACAGAGCTAAGCTACTACAATTAGTGCACCAATCACCTAGCAACAATGGGGTTGGCCCAGCCAGTTCTTAAAACATTGACAAGCTTGCCATTGATCTTAATTCTTCACTGGCCACCCTAATATCTCCAGGAAGGGCTGGGAAATCTTCCTACCTACAATTTTCCTGTGAAGTTTCCTGAGAGCTTGGCTGAAAAAAAGGTAGCTTTTCATTTTTCTTCTGATCCCAGCCAAGGAATCCTTCTGAGACTGATAACTTCCCTTACCCTGGCTCAACATCCTTATCACAGCTACAGGCTTAATTAAAGTTTTTCTTACTCTCACTATCTAGCACAGTTTTACTGACAGATAGTAGGTATGTTAAGTTTCTCTTGAAATCAAGACTAATTTGTTTGGAAAACTGAACGCGGCCAGCTGTTGCTGAAAATAGGTTATTCTGTGAATGAGCTGCTGCCGCTTAGAAAGATAACAGGCTGGGATTTTTTTTATTTTTTTTTGGGGGGGGGAGGGCAGGATACTTGACATTTCCTAAGCTGATTCTTCAGCGCGCAGGCAGAGCAGAAACAGGTCATCGCAGGAAAAGGTTGACAGTGACAAAGTGCCTGTAAACACTTCAGGGATAGGACAGCTCAGAGGGCTTTTTGCCACCTAAAATAGGTTTGTGCAAACTCTGTGAATGGAGGAAGATGCGAGGCAGAAGCAGCCATTCTGTCATTGTACAGTGTACATCCAAGAAGTGGCTAAGAGATAAACCTAACAACCAAAGCAGGCAATTTGACTTGGCTCACACAGACCACCACTGTGTGCTTGGTTTGCTTTTTGGTCACTGTGTATTTATTTAGCATTTAAGCCACTTGCATGGCTGCCCAGCTCACAAAATGACAATAACTATAAAAGAAACACAACAATGCAATATAACGGCCCAAAATACAGTGTATTCAAAAATCTAAAGCAGTTTTCCAAACTGGCTCATTCAATATCCTGAACCAGTGATTGCTGGGGGAGGGGGGGGGAGAGAAATTTTAAAGACTTACAGAAAGTCACTAAATTTGGGACCACCTAAATCTGTGGAGAAATGAGGTCCAAAGGCCAGGTGCTATGATAGAGAAGGTACACCTGCATTCCCATGTTTTATGGAGGCAACTCAGGTCTCTTGGATCTCATGAGACAGGTAGACATAATCAAAGATACTCCAGCCCTGTAACATGATGGTAATATGCACCTTGAATTGGATAGGAAGCCTGTAGCAAGCAGTGCAGTTCTGAAAGCCATGTTGTCAGGGTGTACTGTGGTATGCTCTTAACTACCCACATGTATTGGGGAGAAAAAATAATATGAGGAAGGGCCACAACCAAGGCAACAATCAAATAAAATCAATTTGAGTCCAGCGAAGAAATTTATAATTTATGAAGGTATCTCACAAATGACTCCCCTTAGTTCTCACAAAGGGAGGGTGAAGAGAAGGACATTTAGACCCCCCAAATTCTGTTATAATAAAAGTAGTGAAGCAAACTTTGGTTTCTTAGTCTGTTCTGCCTTGAAGGGCTAACATCAATCTTGCAAGTTGAATACTGTCTTGGTTGCAACTCTTCCTCCTGTTCATCAAGATTATTCTTTGGGACCATTAGATCACACTGCTGAATTCTGGATGAATGATACCTTCCAGATGGTCTTCAAGGGTAGCTCCATGTAAAGTGTGTTGCAACAGTCCAGCTGGGAGGTACTCATGGTGTGAGTGACTGAGCAAGTTGCTTCACAATTGGCATCTAATATGGAGATGGTTAAAGATCCTCTTGATTATGGCTGTGACTTGTTCTTCAACCTGGAGCCATGAGTCCAAGAGGACTCCCAAATTATGCATCGGTTCTGTTTAGGAGAATGTTACCCCATCCAAAGTTAAAGGCAGAAAGTCTCCAAATTGAATGGCTCCTAATACATATAGAACCGGTTATTAGAAAAAATCTCCTTTTGTTTTTTTCCCACTTTGCAGGGTTAATCCTGTAAAGATCAACTTTACAGGGTTAATCCTGTAAATAAGGCAGTTGTTTCTAGCTTAATCTTTATTGCCTTGCTCACAGAAACTGCCTCTCCCCTTATTACATTGTAACTTTGGTAAAGTTTAATTCTGTGCCTGGTGATGTTTAATCCTGTGGCCACGCCCACAAACCCGTAGTAAAAAAAATTGAATTTCACCACTGCTACTGGGCATGGCTAAACAAAGCTGGCAAAATGGGAGATCCCATAGGAGTCTTAACACCAACCAATGCCACAGCAGCATAGTGCATTGCAACAGCTAGGAATGCTCAGTTGTGTGCCAATAGAGGGATGTGGGATGGAGTGTGTGCGTGTAGATTTTTCCATTATTAATATTTTACAGACTAACACGACATGGTGCATTTTTGAAAGAGAAGGTTCTTCTCTAGGCAGTCCCTTAATTTCAAAATGCCCTCCTGAGAGTAGTAAGATTGATGTTTCTGCTGTGACCAAATTCCTGTAGCCTTTTGAGATAGTCTTATTCTGAAATAAGAAACACAGGCAGGAAGAGAGTGGCTCTGCAAGGAACAATGCATCACCATTGCCCCAAAGGCACACCATTCAGTACCTTGTGTTCCTCACCTTGGTCCTTCCTTCCCCCCCCCCCCACAACCCTTTCAGTGTACTATAGCTTTGCACCTAATGTACATCAGTCCTTTTTTCATCCTTTGTGCAAGTGGAAATTGTGCACCAATTTGAATCTACCCTGCCTGTTCAAGCTACAAATGGGGATGAACAGAATGGGCTGGGTTTTTTTCTGCCTGTCAAATGTCAATCAGCAGAACCAAATGCTTTATGCTGTAGTTACAGGATCTGACAATTAAAGCAGTTGATGAAAGCATTTTATTGGAACATACATCACCATTTCTTCCAATTATATCGCTATTAAACATTAAGAATAATTGTAGCAAGTGATGCCTAATAGTAGACATCCATCTGTTCCAATAAATTCCAGCCAAAAAGTTTGGGATTTTTTTTTTTTATTCCAAAGCAATATAAATTTCAATAGAAGTCTCTAAAACCAATGAAGCGAAGTTTCTGAGTGTATCACAATGTGACAATTAGACTACCTGAGACTGCTTATAAATTACCTCTTGTAAAAAGGAAGTAGAGGCAAAAAGGTTCAGAGAAAAACGAAGAGCCTTTATGAAAGGAAGGACTTCAGACTACTGGTGTGAGTTTTCCTTCTTTCTCTTCCCTGAGGTTTAAGTGTGAGCACACATATGTTGTAGAGGGAGAAAAGGGGAAGCCCTGAAGGCATGGGCCATAGGTGTTGGCGGAAGGAAGGAAGGAAGGAA
>JAEANM010003790.1:0-21830 GCA_017656035.1 Myanophis thanlyinensis
GCAAGAAGTCCCGGAACAAGCTTCTTGCTTCTCAGCCTATTTGCGGTCGATTTCCAGCGAAGGGAAGCCCCTGGCCCTCCCACTGCCCCCCGTTGCCGCTGCCCCCTGTTGCCGCCGATGCTCCGCCCCCGCTGCCGCCCGCTGCCACCCCCTGCTGCCTCCCCCCCATTGCCGCCGCCGCCTCCACCTCCCCTGCTGACGCCCCCCTGCCGCCGACGCCCCACCCCCAACGCCGACACCCCGCCCCCGCTGTCACCGCCGATGCCACCCCCTGCTGCTGCCGCCCCCCTGCTGACGCCGCTGCCATCCCCCCGCTGACGCCCCCTGCCGCCGACGCCCCACCCCCCGCCCCCCGCCGATGCCCCCCCACCCCCGACGACGCCCCCCGTACTCTTTTTTGTTTATCAAATATGGTCAGCCTAGTTTTATAAAACCTGATCACACCAACATCTGTCTTATATAGAAACATGGTGGGCAGTGGGTTTTCACTGCACAATACAAGGGAGCCAACTGCAAACTATCCAGCAATTATCACTTGAAAACTTATTAAGAAAGTTTCTTCTGATAGAGGACATCAGAAACTAAGCTCAAGATTGGCTTTTTAAGTTTGGTTTTGGTAAATGTTTTGTGTTCTCTCCATTGCAGCTGGGATAAGCCATGATTAATATGACATAGCATGCCATAAGAGCAGTGCTGGGAACATTTGTAGATAAACTAGGTTTTATCACATGCACTGTAATATCTACTTTTATTATTTCAAAATTATTTTGAAAGTTCTGAGGTTATCTTTGTCACGCTTCCCTAGTCTTCTCCATTTATCTTTATTCTTAATGGAAGACCAACAAAAATATTAAGGATGAAAATATTTCTTTCATCACTAGGAAATGTCTACCAGGAAGGAATCTATAGTTGTCCTCTGATATTTATACCAGTTTTGGAGAACATTCCCAATGTTGATAAGTGGTTAACACAAGTTGAATTTTTATTAAGGGAATGATCCGGTTTGCAACAACCTATACTTTCTAAAATCATTCTTCATTGAATTCTGTGTCTGATACATAGTATGAGGAAAGCTTAATTAACAGCTAGTAAAAAACTTAATCAACTAGTAAAAACCTTTAAAAAACTTACGATGGTGCAATATCCAAGTGGTTGATACTGTAACCTGATGTAGAAAACCCTCCAAGTGTTGTTGATATGGTTAAAAATACAACTGCCACTTCATAATTGCAACCTATAAATCCAGCTGCCATGAGGAATACTGCAGGCCCAACCATTCCTTAATTAAAACAAAAAAATAGAAACTTTATACAAGCACTTTCTATTCTTTTCACGATGTTTTAGTATAGTTTGGATTTTTGTTTATTTTATACAAAATAGCTACAGCTTTCAGCTCTTGACCTACAACAGAGGATCACTGGGGTAATTTCATGCTCCATCCCTAAACAGATAACATTGTCTAAAATAGACAGTACCATAGTATATTGTCAGGGAACAACAATGGTCATACATATTCCTTGGAATTTGTAAATGGAAACAGGTGTATTTTCCTCTCATCCATCCAAGCTCAAACAATCCACTACAGTATTATCAGCACAAGAAAGTCAGTATGTTGGAGACATAGGGGATTAGTATTATGTAGACATTTGGAAACAATCAAAAGACAGCAGGATTTTAAAAGAAAGCAGGTAGAACAGTGGGCACATAAGATGAGGGTATTTGTAATTTGATAGCAGAACATATGCACTGAGTAGAAAGGTTGAACTTATTCTTTCATAAATTCCCAGTAACTCGAATAGATACACATACCCTCCTGAAATCCTGGCATTTTACCATCAGACTAATTCAATAGGCAGATCAACGATCTTGGATATAAGATAGCTTTCACAGGTAAGCTACCTTGATGTATGTCTAGTCACTTAGCAACCATTCAAAATTTTGACAGACCTCCCCAGAGCTACTTAGGACCTGGATTAGAAGTTCCTAAGGCTGGGTCTCCTCTCCATAATCACATTTTGGGTGCTTGGCAACTAGCTTATGTTTATGGTTGTTCTCTATATTCCATGGTCACATGACTGCAACTTACATTTTTTAAAAATCAGTTTATTTCCAGTTTCTGGCAAAATCTACCCATTAGGGACAACAGATTTGCTTTACAACTACAGTGTTTGCTTTATGACAGTTGTAAAAGTCATAAAATTGGGTACAGTCGTGTGGGGCTCCATTTAACATCCGGTACAATGAGCAAACACAACTGCAGGCTCAATTATGATTGTACATCAAGGAGACTACTTGCATAAGAATGCATCCCTGATACAGTGGCATTTTACGGACAGTTCAGTATATTAAATAGTAGAAATCTAACATTGTTACTAAAAGTTTCAAATTAATTCAAAATGATGTTTGCTGTTCAGCTTGGCTAAATTTCACTTATGTTTTCTGCTAGCCATATTATAAAATGCATCAATTGTCTAAATATTTTTCCATATGACTTTAAACAAATAACATTTTTTAATGCAAGATAAAAGTATATGAATTTGCGTGTTCTATGTGATACTTTGAGATTGGCTGATTATTACTATTTTGCTATGATAAAAAACTAAAAAATTAAATTAGAAAATACTGAGTGATTATCCTGCTTTATATTGCCATCTAGTGTACAAAACAAACTTTTAAAATCCATCCAAGTTGCTGCTTTATTAAAATCAACATACTGAATCTTATTTTAAAAATCAATTGGGTCAGTAAAAAAAATACACAAAGTTATTAACAGTCTTTGTTTTGTTCAAAGCTGCTGATTTTAAGACAAGGCAAGCAAAGGCTAATGTGGGGGATAATTGTGAATAAAAAGATACCATTTTTTTATCGAATAATCTCAAAATTAATGTATGCATTGTAATTTGTTTGTTTCAAGGTGTTAAGTTATCAAAAGATTCAGAGGGAAGCAAGAGCATGGCAGCTGCACTTAAACAAGCAAGTATGAGTAGAAGCACACCAGTAGTAAGTTTGAAATTGGTATAAGGCAGTTTCCTATCATTTTGAGCAAAGGGCCCATGCTTTACCTCACCACCCAAAAAAACGTTCCTAAAAATTTCAGGGTGATCCTTATCATTGTTAGATGTTGAGAAGCATCAGCCTGGCAGGAACTGAACTCAAACAGGGAGTTAGCCTAGAGTCACTGCACAAATGCAAAAGAGCTATGACTACTACTACTACTACTACTACTACTACTACTCCCTCACCAGGTTTCTTAGAGCCTTGTCTAATTGCTCCCAGGTGTAGGCTGCAAGACGGGGAATTTCCTCCATTATATGTAGAACATAATAATTAGCTTGTACTCTGACATGTGGGTCTGGTTGTTCACCCCTGAAATTATTAAGATTGCTCTATGGTAATTACATCTATTATTTTAAGAATCACACTTATACAAGATTCATATAATCTTCATAGGTTGTGACCTTCACACATGTGCAAGGTATGTTGGGCCAATCCAGAAAGGAGCAGAGTCCTTTTGACCAACAACTGTACTGTAATTGGAAAAGCTTCTCTTATGTAAGAAAAAATGCCATGAAAACACACACACCATTCAAAAAATTAAAGGGTGGATTATCAGTGCTAAATTACTTAAAATACCAACCAATTCTCTTTCATTCTAGCAGTATTCTCAATGAGCTATAGGCTACATTATAAATGCTTTCTTACCTATTGCTGTAAATGTTTTGCGAACACAGACTGTTGACATATTTTTCTTTTCCCGTAAATAGTCCGCAAAAACACCACACACAATTATACAAATCCAGCAGCCAAAATAAGGAAGTGCAGATAAGAATCCATTCTGTAGATGGGGAAAATGGTTGGGGATGGTTCTGTTATTTAAAATAGTTTGAACAATTTTTGTCAGATCATAGATATGATTTATGATATAAGCATGAGTAATGTATCATATGTATACCGCACACATACACATACCTATAGAGGACCACAAATTTAAAGATAAGCACAAACAAGAAACAATATATAACAAAATAATGCAGGCATGTGACCAGTAATTTATATACAACTTTTTGTGACTCTTTTGATACTGATATATCTTCAAGTTACTTCATTGTTTCCAACCATCACTATAAAAGCTTTTGTATGTACATAATATGGATATAGAGCTTCCAGACAATTGTTGAAATTGCCTTTGAGAATAAAGGCATTACTTTAAAATTATTTAAACAAAGTAGGTAATCCTTTTTAATGATAAACAATGAAAACACAAGTATTGTAATGAATTTTAAGTATGTGGCCAAAATGTAGAACTTGTTCCATTGGAGACCCATTATAAATTTAAGACACAGCTTTTTTCATGATTCTGGATTAGAACGGATATTGCCATTGCCTCATTTGGTTTAGGTGTATTTTACTGGGAGAGAGGCAATTATTAATTCAACAGCCCCTTTTAGATTTAAGGCATTGCAGTAAGAAAAAGAAACCACCCACCACCATGTAGACCAGGGGAGCCAAACTGGTGGCCTGCAGGCCAGATGTATCACGTGCAGGCCATGCCCCCCCCCTCCGCGAATGGGAAAAACACTGGGAAACATCACGTGATGGTAATATGTTGTGGCAAGTTTGACACCCATGATGTAGATAGACTACATAAAAAGGAAAAAAAGGAAGCAAAGTTCCAAGTTCTGGTTACATAACCGAAGAATTTAAACTGCTCTATCCTGTTACTAAGAGTCTTCCCTTGTACTTATTAACCTTCTGAAGAAGTATGAATCAGACAATCTGTAGGAAGCCAACATTTTTCTCCATTTTTGTTCCTTTTAGAATAGTCCACCCGGAGGACATGATTACTTGTGAAAAGTTCCCACTAATAGAATTCATAATGTCTATTTATTACAATAATTTCATAAAAGGAATTCTCCTGGAGTATACACACAGTAATTTAACTATAGCCACAACCCAGGAAGATTATGTAATACTTTGGCTCTTAACAAAAATTTGAACTTCTGTTGAATAGAAAGATAAGACAGAAATGCATGAATTGGATCTAAAATTGGGAATCAAATACTCATTCAGTCTAGATATTAACTGAATTACTTCAAAATAATTAATGCAGTTATAAAGCCTCCTGGATTCTAGGTTCCTGGTTGTACCACTTTAGGATTAAAGTTAATCTTTGTAAAATTGGAATGCATGGGGTGGCTTACCTCCTGCACATCAAATCTCAAAATCTCCTTCATGTATGTAGGCAGCAGGGTAAGGAGAGTGTAGAATGTCCAATTATAACAAAAGTGCGCAGCAACAATGGCCCACAATGGAACAGATTTCAACATGGCTTTCCAAGGCACAAATTTTTGGGTAGAAAGCTAAATGGAAAGAATACATTCATACTGACATTCAAAATCTTTAAATCTCAAGCAATTTAATTTTTTTAAAAATCGGTTATTCAGCATTTTGAAGGGATTAATTCTGCAATAACAAATTTTTGACACAGATACAATATAAAAAAACTAGGCCATATGATCAAATACTATATCTTAATGACTCTAAATCTCTTTCATTGGAGAATAGCTATCACCATTTCATTAGTTTGTTCGGCTGTATTAACTTAAAATGAAAACCATAGATTTGAGGAACTTGTTTTTTGAAGATGAATTGAACCCTTAGTAGTTCTTGTCTTTTAAAAATTAGCATGATTTAAGGCATATTTAAGGACTACTTTTCCCTTTTATATATACAGTGGATATTTATATTTATATTGCAATTAACCTGGATGATAACTAAGTATTTTGCTGATGGTTCATACCTGTTGTGAAAGAGAAGACAGAATATATTCTTTTTCAGCAGGGGAAATTGTTTTGTGTGTTTCAGGTGTATCACTAACAATACATATCCAGAAGAGGAACCACAACACACCTAAGGTACCTTAAAGTGAAAGGAAAAAAAAGCTTGTGTTTTAGTTGAAGACAGAAAAAAATGTCTATGGCTAGACTAACTAGAAATTATGTGCATGTGAATATAAGAGCCTAGTAGTAATCCTTTGCAAGAAAAAAAACCCCTTAAAAGTTACAGGGCATTTCAACAACATTGTTTTTGTGTGATGTTTACAAGTTCGTGTTAATGTGTCCCAGCTATATCAAAATCAATTGTTAGTGCATAACAGATAGTACTTAACATATTAACTTTTAAATCTGTTGGCTCCAGTATGGCTAAAGGTGTTAAATGTAAAATGATAGCAGCTGGGAGAAGAGAAACACACACACAATACACACACACACACGCAAAAGAGAAGTATTTAGAAAATAGGATTATTATATAAAGGCTGAATTATGAAGGAAAAAGAAGCCCACATCCCACGACAGCTTGGAATCATCAAACTTCACAACAATTTGCATTCTTGCATTTCTCTGACAGAAAAATAAAATAAAACCACACAATTAAAATCTCCAGAAGTTTGAAAAATAAAGCATCTGTACAAGTATAATAGTTTACGTAGCTGCATTATTCTGGAACAAAAAGCCTTAAGCAAAGAATTATGCTTGCAACGGGACTACTTACCAAATATGTAGAATACGTAACTCCAATCTATATAAAAGCATATTATACCAGACAAGGGAAGTGAGATAACTGTTCCTAGCTGTGCACCTACAAATTAAAGATTTTTTTTTTTTAAATACTGACAATATGTATCTCAGTAAACAAATTATCAAGCGTGGCTAAAATAACAACTGAGTTAAAGATAACCTCGGTTGAAAGCAAGGCCTGCATTATAGTGAGCCATGGCCATGAGTACCAGGAAGAATACAGGATAAGGGAAGAAATTCATATCCCTACAATATCTTCTCAGCCCTCCCCCATAACCAACCATGGTCAAATTTAAAAATATTTATGAAATCTTACCTGCATATGAAATACTAAGGAGTTTACTGCGTTCTAATGGAGGAGCCCAATTAGACCACATGGCATGCATGGCTGGGAATGTTACACCCTGGAAAATATATTTGCTTATAATATATACATGTATTATATATGTGTAATACATATATATAAAATAAGATAAACGTTCATTGATAAAATACAATATTTTACTTTAATGAAATGTTTTTACTTCAATTAATCCTGGGAAAGTACTGGTTATATTAGCATGAAGCCATTGTTTTCAATAAGTGCATATAGCTAAAGAGCAATTAAGCAGAACTAATTTCTTGCCCATCGTAGTCCTTCAAATGAAAATGTTTTGTGGACAGTTATACTGATTGCTCAATTTCTGCCAAGTCTTAGCCACCAAAATATTTCTTCTATCTAGACCATAAATATTGATATGTAGTGAAGCACAATATAATATAATCAGGCAATGAAAAAAAATTTAAATTAAAAAATAACTTTTGTTTTTACATTAAGTTAGATCCCAGTCAGTAATGCAGAATTTAAAATGAAAACAGTAGTAATAATGTTTATGATGTAAGAGCATCCAAAGATGCAAAGGGACAATCCATTTTAGGATCAGCTTCTAAGAAATTAATATTTCGTTGTTCATTGAATATTATGGGCAGAGTCTATTGTTATAACGACTGTTACTTTGGATGCCTCTCAAAACAACTAAACAATATTTTATTCTGGTCAACTCTTGAATGTTTTTGTTATTTTTAAAGCTACTCCAATGAGTAGACTTATGATACTTTATTTATTAAATTTTTATGCCTCCCATTTCCCCTGTAAGGTAACTCTGGGCATAATTTTACATTATGAATCTGATTTAATGACTAAACTACTTTGTGTTCCAAAATATTGAGAACTGCCTTGAAAATGATTAACTGCAACAAAAAAGAAAGTCCTCCATTAAATACTGTACAGTAAGGGTGAAGCTAAAATTTGCTTTTGTGCCTTCACTTTGGGAATTTATTCTTGGCATTCTTTGCTCCCAGGAACACCTTCTACTAATATGAGGCAGCAAGTCTGGAGAGGGTTGGATTACTCAGGTACAGAATAGAATACCACTCCTCTTATCTACAATTTTTCACAAAAGATTTACACTCCACACAATTGTCTTTACAAATAGTACAGTTGCACTCACAAAAAAACATTCTTTTCATAATGCGTTTCACATAATTTTCATGTGGAACACTCAAGTTCCATATCTAAGTCCAACATGTTGAAATTCTGTGACAAGATTAAAGAGAGTGTGAGGAGCCAGGAGATACTCATGTTAGAAAACTATGAAGAGCTGTGGTCAATTAATGATTTGGTGTTTTCCCTTTTTCCCCACTGTTTGGCCAATGTCAAAGTAAAAACAAGAGATTACCTCGCCCAGACCTTCCAAAACTCTGACTGCTATGAGGAATCCAACTCCTAAATCTGCTGCTAATGGTGTGAACAAGGTGAAAACAGCAGTACCCAAGATACCAAATCCCAGCAGTAGCTTTGCCCCAAATCGGCGTGCCAGATATCCCCCAGGAACCTGAGTAATGATGTAGCCATAGAAAAAGGAGCCAAGGATCCAGCCTTGCATATCAGCATCCCAAGGATAGCTTTTTCCCTAAAAAAAGAAGAAGAGACAATATTTTCTACATCATAAGAGCAATAAATAAATAAAGTATTGTGTTCTCCCACTCTTTAATGAAACTTGATCCTTTGTGGACTTTGCTCCCAGTTACAGCCTGGTTAATAAATCCTATTTTCTGTAACAGTAATCTCTGTGCTCATTAGTATGACATACATGAAAACAGCTTCTTACAATGTATACCCACTACAAAAACATCATTTTTTTACTGTTTGCTAATTTAATTATTACAATATGGCAAACAGAAGTGGTATAAAATTGTTTTTAAATAATGTAAATAATATATACATTGTTTTGGAATCCTATTCTGGTTTGATTTCTATTTTTAATCAATGCATTCAACTTAGGTTCACCATGTTTGAAATACAAAACATTACACACTTTTCTTTGCAGTCTAAAGAACATTGTTAAAGGCACATAAATAAACTAAGTCTCTTATACTAAATACGATCACTGATATATCTGTTCTCTGTCCCTGGCCCAAGATATGAATGGGGCCTGATATCATGCTAAGGTAAGGGATAGTTTATTAAGCATCATAATTGCATTGTATCATAAATCTGTATAAGATTATGTTAAGTTCCATGTATTGTTAGCTTCCTAAAGTCAGTAGGACACTATGTATAGTACCCACTTCATAAGGGGACTTATTCAAATCCAAAACTTGACACAACACAATCATATACAAATTTATCTGATTTCCGTTCCTTTGGGTTCTTTGACCCCTTAATCCTTGATTATATTTTACAGGATTACAGCCCAAACATGTTCAGCTAGAAATGACTACGTTAATTAAAAGAAACAGCAGGGCATCTTTTCCAAGCCTTTTCACACAACAATCCATCTTTTTGGAAGGTTCAGGAACCAACAGATGATAGACATTGCTTTTTAACATTTGCAGAGATATTATTCTTGTGAGAATAAAAATATTCTAGTCAATAAGAACTTGCAGAAGCCTATTGGAATCCCAGTCTTCCATTATAGATCCAATTCTTAACAATTAGGTACAGTTCACATTCTCAAAAATAAATTTGTTAAAACTACCGTAGTGTTACGACGAGCTACAGGAGTGGAAGAATGCTCCGGGCACACATTTGAGGTGATATTTTTGTTCACGCTTGTATTTGTTGGTTCTATCATGTCCACTAAGGCAACACTTAAATTCACACGAAGTGCATACAAAAGGAAGAATCCAAAGAAAGCCCATATTGCTAAACTGAGGCGAGCAGAACACCATAAGGGCACTAAAAGAAAAACACATAACTGTTAATAGCATTTCCTTCCAAGGACAAATAAACCTTGTAGTCTTGCTCAGCTGTAATATTTAACCAAATACATGGATCAACACCATTAAGATTAGCCTATTCCCGCAAGAAGCAAGACATAAAAGCATTTTCTACTCCAATTATCTCCATCAAAGAACCATAGTAGTGTGATTAAGTAAGACTGTACATGGGAGTAAGTAACTGATTCACAATAAAATAAACAGACTTAATCAACAGAGGTAAATTATTATGATAGTTCCACATGGCACAAAAGAGGGTAGGAGAGCTGATGCTGGATTCAGTTCGATAATCATCTGGATACAATTCCACATCTGTCTCCATCTCATCTCCAGACTACTAATAAGAGCATGTTTTTATCAGCAAAGTTTCCCTTGGTTAAAATCAAGGCCTCCAAAGTAGAGATAGCAAGGTCACCACTAGCAGATAACTACCTACAGGCCTGGGCTCTACTATCAGGGCCACAAGAAGCTAAAATAGATCAGGATAAGGAAAGTACCTGATGAAACTTTAATTTTATCAGACAGTAAAGACTAATGGAGATGGGGTGGCTCTTTGTTTATTCATCTCAGAAGCATCACAAAATACTACATGACATGAAATTTAAAATACAAAATACAAGATTAAATAGGTGGGCTCTATCTATCTCCCCAGATACCATATTTTACTATCCATAGACTCAAAGTGAAAAAGTTGAAAGTCCTCTGCTTGAGCCTTTCTCAGCTGATATGACGCAATCATTGATAATGATTGATGACAAGGATACAAACTTGCAACACTAAGAACAAACGGAATCTGAAAGTTAAATTGAATTCATAGTTGTCTCTTAAAAATATAGGAGCATAAAAGCTGCAGGTAACATAAACTAAATTGTATTTGTTTGTTGGATTGATTTATATTGTTGCCTATTTCACATAAATGACTGTGTCAGCCTCTAGTTTTCTGCTTCTCTTATGCTTAGATTCTATCGGCTGCCATAGTAACGGGGGAAGGGGGAGCTGGGGGGGAAGAGTGCTGGAGGGAGATGGATTTCGTGAGAATGCTGGATGTTTACTTCACTCCAAGGTCACTGTCTATGAGAAGCTACGGACGTCTCCGGCGCCACCTGCAGATGCCGCATGACCTGTGCAGGACTTTGGATTGGATGGACTCTGGCGAAATATGGGGGGAGGGATTTTGAGTTTTCTTTGGTATCTGGGTTTCACGTTTTTTTTGTCAAACCTTGCTTAGATTTTTCTGTTATCAGTCATGCTTTAGTAAAATACTACCTGATTTCAAAAACAATGCATTCAGGGTTTTTATTTCTTGAAGTTTGATCGAGACAGAGCTGACACTCTGGGTGCTTACAAATATTAAAAATTATTGAAACAGCAAAATCCTTTGAAGGCTTCTTCAGGAAATCCAAACTAAGCACACTCTTTCCAGCAACAATATTTGGCAAAATTTATTCTATAAATCTGCACCTCCCCACTCAAATTCATGGTACCATGATATCACTTAACTACTTGAACTTTTTAAGAAGGTGTAATGATTACTTATTTATAGAATTTTTTATTTATTTTATTCAGACAGTTTGAATACAGTGTATTGTCGGTATATTATTTATAGAAAGAAAAAAGGGCATTAAAAGGTATTAGTACATATATTGGTAACAGTAGTAATAATGTAACAGTAGCTCAGCTAAACTTTCTTTATATTAGCTTATTTTTAATTCTGTTAACTATAGTAACATTTATAGT
This sequence comes from Myanophis thanlyinensis, assembly GCA_017656035.1. Classification (NCBI taxonomy): domain Eukaryota; kingdom Metazoa; phylum Chordata; class Lepidosauria; order Squamata; family Homalopsidae; genus Myanophis; species Myanophis thanlyinensis. The sequence goes on from JAEANM010003790.1 coordinate 11,577, forward strand.
TATAAACCATTTTTATCTTTAATTCATACATAATAATAATCTAATTTCTACCTTTTATCTATAACCACTCATATAATCTATTCCATATTAAGTAATATTCTGCATCATCCTTTTATTTTTAAAGTCAGTCTGTCCATCTCAGCAGTCTAGCATTTTACAAATTATATCCTCATCTGGTGGAGTATGCTCATTTTTCCAGTATTTTGCAAATACGATCCTTGCTGCTGTCAATACATGCAAAACCAAATATGTAGTCCCTTTATCATAGCCCTCCATGATTATACCTTAACAAAAATATTTCTAGTTTCAGGTCTATACATTGCTTAATTATCTTTTCCAATCAGGTGTGTATTTTCTTCCAATATTTTCTTGCTTTCATGCAAGTCTACCACATCTGAGAGTAGGTACCTGGGGTCTGACTGCATTTCCAACATATTTAGCAGACAGATTACTAAACATTTTTGCTATTTTTGCCAATGGCAAATGCCACCTATAAAACATTTTAAAAAGGTTTTCCTTATAGGCCATTGTCAATTTATAGTTCCTGTCCCAAAGTTTTTGCCATCTGTCTAATTCTGTAGCGTAGCCAAAATTTTTACCAATACAATCATTGTTTCTTTGATTTGTTCCTCTTCCATTTTATAACTCAATAAGTAATTACTGTATATATTTTAATCAGTTTTTCATCTGTCCCTAATAAGATTTTATCAAGTATTGCTGGTTCTTTATAAATATTAACAACAGCCTTCCTAGTTAGGTTAACCAAAATAAAACTAAATAAATCGAACATAAATTTGATGCCATGTCTAGTCAACAATACATAAAAGTCTAATAAATAGGATCAAATAATAGGTGTTACATACTTCACATGATTTCAGTTTCATAAAAATAATATAAATAAAGTATAATATAAAGCCTACTGTAATTCTAGTACAATTATTCAAGGACAGGTCTAACTGGAATAAACAGAAACTTATAGTATTACAATCCAAAACAAACATAAAAAACAGTCTCCCTTTTTGACAAGCCATATTGTCTTAACACAGCACTTACTAGCCTAATATACAAATCTACCATATCATATTCATTTCCTTTAAATATATGTGAAACAAAGAAAATACTATTTTTCCCTGAATAAAATTAGATAGCAAAATCCTTTTTTTTTTTTCATTTTGGGGAAGATTTTGACTCGTACCACTTAATGTAAATAACCTTTCAAAATAAATTTCTTACCTCTAACATCCAAGGAAGCCTCTGTTTTTTCAACCAATCTTGTTTTCATATTCATATTGTATCACTTCCTAGTTACTGTTGTGCTGATTTATTGAAATGCTCCACGATCAGAGCAGAAACTTCCTGCAACTTCTTTGAGGAAGCTCCTGTCAATTTTTTTCAAGCAAACAGTCTAAACTAGACATAACATATTCTTCAAAGATAAAATCTTGCTGTTCCCATACAAAACCTTAATAGTACATCATGCTTTTTAATGCTAATAGCACTAATATGCTGTTGGTTACCAGTAACTAACCTGAATCCACTGCTGTTTTCACAGATTCCACTTACACTTTCCCCCCTCCCAGTCCTACTTCTCTGCTGGGTGTGGAATATCCTGTTGAACAGCTGCAATTTTTTCAGCAACTTCCTTTCTTCTAGAATTAAACAAAGCATTTCTTTTCATTCTCCCTTTATTTCTATTGTTTCCTATGCAGATGTGCGCAGACATTTACTTTGTAAATATTTAAATCATTTAGGTTTGCTTTAAGTCAATCTACGTTTCTTAGCTCTTTACAATTCAGCAACATGATCTATCGATCACAGTCATTTCCTAACCTGTGAAGAAATCATTTCATGGGTACACAGGCATAGAAAGAAAAGGACCTTGCTTTCATTTTGCCGGTACCAATCCACCCACACATGAAGTTCTACCAGTATAACTTTTGCTGTAAAAACTATGAAATGAAAGATTAGCATGAGAAGGGGAAAGACACGAATTTCAGTGGATTTTTAAAAAATAATAATTGTAATGCTTTTTTTTATCTTGCCTTGTATAAGTATGACATAATCATCTATGGTGAGTCATAAGATTACATTTTTATAAACTGGTTTTAACTCACAAGTTAACTGTGGCTTGTCGACTAGATAAACAGCTGTCTGAAAAACATAAGACAGTGGTGGCAAACCTTTTACTTAACAAGTGCCGAAAAGTACACGCTTTGCACATGCCATCTACACTTGCGTGCAGTTCCTCCATGTGTGCTGCATGTGCAACAGCACCATCTACACATACATGCAGCTTTTGCACATGCAGTGCACGCACGCTGCACGTATGCACACACGCACCCATGAGCAATCGTGTGCATTCGCAGGAGTGCTCCGAAAACCAGCTGGATTTCCTGCTGCAGTTGCATGCACGCACAGCGGAGGCCCGAAGACCAGCTGGGTCTCTGCAATCGCACATGCTCAGCTGGAGGTAAGTGGCTGACAGTTTGTGTGCCCAGCAAGATGGCTCTGTGTACCATCTGTGGCACACCTGTACCATAGGTTCGCCATCACGGACATAAGAACTACCTCAATCAGGGAGATCAAAGTCCCAGAATTCAGTATCAATAGTAACCAACCAGATCCTTTAGAAACTCAAAGGTACATCAAGCATGTTATGATAAATACTACAACTATACTACAGTGCTATAGTACCAGGGTAAGCCAGTAAATAAAATTCTATGTATACATTTTGTAAAAATATATTTATACTGTCATTCTTCTAACAGTACACAATGATAGACAATTGTATTCTATTAGCTGAATGACCAGCAGCTAATCCTAAATTATCTATGGGAGAGCGTCACAGATTTGAATGAAGGATGTGCACAAATGATAAGAATGTGCCTGGTTGCTAACTTAATCATTCATAAAATACTGAACTTCATCACTCGATAAATTTTGGGGGCTATTTTGCATTTAAAATTTCAACATTTTAGTGACTTTTAAAAATTACTCTTGGTAGATTTTTAATTAAAAAATAAAGTAGGATGAAACTCATTTTCTGATAAGTATAGATGGTCCTCATTTGATGCCTATTCATTCAGTGACTATTCTAACTTATGACGGTGTTGGACAAGTGGTAGTTACAAATGGTCTTTGTATGTATGGCTTTTGCAGCATCCCACAGTCACATGATCTCAATTTGCTTCTTTCCCTGCCAATTTGTCACAAGCAAAATCAATGGGGAAAGTTGCAGGAAATTGAAAGAACTTGTGTGGTTCTCACTAAACGATGGCAACTGTGACTGCTGGAACTGATGCTGCTAAACAGCACAGACACATGGTTTTTCTATTTACAACCATGTTGTTTGACAACAGTCTCTGTTCCCAATTAGCTTCGTTAAACAAAACTACTTGTAAGTACAGAACATTAAATACTGTACTTTCCATTTTTAAGTTTAGTCCAGACCACTGTGACTGAAGGTAACTTCACTGTAATTAAAGCTCTAGTGCTTTCAACCACTGAATTGTGACTTTGTATTTTAAATTAGTTTTCTGTGATCCACACTATTTCCCTTGTATTGCTATGTTTAATTATACCACATAGAAAACATATTGTTTGAAACTCAAATACCTTCAGTGACTTCCCCCTCCAAACCACATCAGCAAAGGACTTTTGAAATTCCTCTTAGTTTTGAAAGAAGTTTGGCATGTGGTTTTATCTGCTATTGGACAAAAGCAAAGTAAGCAATTTGGGCTAATTTGCTGTCCTAGCTAATTACTAGGCTTTTGAACTAGAGCTATTAATATAGGCGGCTCAGTTCCACTTAGTTTAGGATGTTTTTTAAGTGACTTGTCTGAGAAATATTCCAGTATGCCTCACAAAGTTGTTCCAGAGATAAAAATTAGTCATGTACATCAAAACTCTGGGTCCCCAATTATATTCTTAGATTTGTAATACTTTGTAAGGTTATATGTACAGATTCAATGTAATGGGTGTTTTATGATCCATTCAAACTGCCTTGAATTTTGCTTCTTTTGAATACAAATATGCTGCATTTGTTTGATTAGATTATGGTATCTTAACTCCTTTACATCTAAAATCAAAATATGTTATATAGCTACTATAACTTTTCAGACCATTCTCCTGTGAATGCCATACTTTACAATAATTTAGTACATTTTTACATGGTGCATCTTATCACCATGTTTGGTATGGAATACTTCAAAAGTCTTTCTTTCAGGTTGTACAGTACCATACTTCTCAACTGTTGGCAGAAAAATGCACAGACAGGAAGTTATCAGGAATTGAGCTTGACTTGAAGAAGATGCTTCGTATAAAAAAGAACAATTTATTAAAATTACATCTTTAAAGGAGAAAATTAAAATAATTATTCATTCTCTATGCATCCCATTTGAGCCCTGAATTGTACAGAACTTTTTTATATGAATTTAAAAAACGTTATATTTTCAAAATAGATTTTTGGAATGTGCATCTCCTGCAAAAAAGCAATTTCAAATTTAACTTTTTCAATTTGACAACTTGCCTTTTAATAGAAAAATCACAGAGCAAGAATAAAACAGAATATGCCATTCCTGTAGTTAGCTGTATTTAAATGGCAATACAGCAATTTCAGGCCAAAAAAGTAAAAATAAACTCAGAAATTAAGAATAGAAGAAAGTTCTACAAATTAACTAACTGAAATATAAGGATTTTAGCAAATATTGAATTTAAAGAAGGGCAAAGGATAAAAGAAAACAAGAACATACCTGCAAAAAACAGATTTCAATCAGTATACCCGAGACTATTCAGACATAACTAGCAAACATTTAATTCACAATTGCAGAAAAAAGCAAGCTAACATTCAGAATGCAAGTTAAGCACTATCCATGCTGAACATGAATATCTTCCTCCAAAAGAACTTTAGCAAAAATGGGAGGAAATATGTTTTTCAAGTCCAACAAATGATGAAATTATTGGCCGACGCAATAATTTCAAAACATATTCTAGTTGGTAACCTGATGAAATGTTGAAGGTAATTCTGTAAAAGCAATAATTCTCACTGCATTAGATCTATTTTTTGCTGTTGGATTTCCTTTGTTATAATATGGGGAGAGGGAGAAGAAATGTGAAGATTATTATTTCTGCATTTAATCACTTAGGTTTTAACTGGCTCAATCCATTTGAATGAGTATTATTCCTTCATGATTAATCTGTTTAATTTTATTTATTAGTTGTACAGAATGGGGAGAAGCTGAAATATAGTAAATTCTCAAATTGAATAGACTGGTTGTTGGCAAAGCCAGTATTCTTATGTATGAAAACTTCCATAAAACAAATGATCAGGCCTTTCCCATGTTTTGAAGTTCCTGATAAAAACTAGTTTCCCAGCAAGACTGACCTTCTAAGAACATTTCTTATCCTGAAGGATCTTATCATTAGTTTCCCAGCAAGAGTGATCTTGCAAGAAAATTATATTTATGCTGAAGGATCTTAAAAACTATCCTGAAGAAACTTATCACTCTTAGTAAACCAATCACAGATATTTCCACAGGTCTGTCTCGGGTGCTAATATCTTATCTTTACTTCTAGACTCACAGGATGAATAAACCAATTTTTCTCAAAAATTACTGGAATTTTCACTTTTAACAATCATGTGCAAGATTTTCTTGGTTGCTATCCCAGATATTTTTAAAAACAGGTCCCATGTGAATGGCAAAATAATGATCAAGTTTATTATTTTAATAATAGCCACTACAGGAGCAATTAAGCTATTATAATGCAGATAATACTAGAAAATGAATGATTATCCAGCTACAATGGAATCTTCTCTTAGTCAAGTTTTATATTTTTGAAGATGTTTCTACTTTTATTCCTTCACATTATTTCAAATGAAACTATAAATACTTCTAAAGAATATTATTTGACAAGGGTATCCTTCAAGATTTCAAGTACATCAAGGTGATTTAATTTTCTGCATCTTCAGAATTAGTACCGTATTAGACATTTTAGCTTCAATGGGATAAAAAATCCAGTAACTATATGTTTTCTTTTTTATTTTGTGCTTGAGATTAGCAATTAGGGGAGTTCCTTATATGCTTATAAACTGTTTCATTGCTTGATATAAATAACATGTTAAAATGTAATGTAATATGTAAATTCATAAGAAAATCAGTTACTAGCAGTGACTTGCACAGAATAACAATTTTCTATGTCATTTTTGGTGTAACAACTATTGCTATTATTTGTGAAAGGATTTAAAAGCTTTGCTATCGTGAACATATTTCTATTTTCAACAGAAAAACAGTCCAGAATGTTTGTGTCTTTTATAACTCTATCATACTGAGTTCACCATTAGTTTTAGTATTAATGCCATTTTTCCACCCATTTAATAGCAAATAGTTACGCTATAATTTTATGTAACTGCAGTAATCCATTTGGCAGCAAAGTTGCAGCAAACATGTTTTTCCTCCCAATTTGAAGACTTTTATTATAAATTATAAATTAAGACTTTTATATAATTTATAAATTAGACTTTTTAACCTTTCTAAATTTGTTAGATATTTATTTATTTGATATTTTTAAAGATAACTGGAGATATGTAAAAACCTCAAACATAATTTATTTTTCTTTAGGCTAGAGAAGGGGATTGAGAACAATCTTGCCAGTTTGTCTTCTAACTGAATGTGAGGCATGGAAGTTTTAATTACAGTCACATTAATTAGTGCCAAGATTTTTTTTATAAGTGGGGGTGTTAAAACATTATCCAAAAATGAATAAATTTGGATAACACACTAGCTAGCCAGATCTATTCATATCAGTCACTTGTTTCTCTGGTGTGCACTTAACCCTCCCAATTCTGTTCTCATTTTATCTTTTTGTACAACTTTGTGGCTCTACAGGCCAAAGAGAGCTCACAATTATAAGATTTGGAAATGCAAGTTAAGTGAAATTGCAAGACAGCAAATAAAATAAACCATAATTTTGTCCCAGATCCTATGTAGCCTTAAGTAACATGGATTCTTCTTTATTATATATAGTTTATCTCTGTATGTACTTAGCTGTGTATGCTGTACTTATACTTGTTTCAAGAGATGTTGATGGTAAATATCTGTTTTGGAGTAAATTGGGCATTTCCCACCCACATAAGTTATGTCTTCTGAATCCTTACCAAATTATGCCCCCCCAACTCCTGTGGAAAACCATTGCAATTCTCTTATTGTTTGCATGGAAATAATGATAGAGAAGATATATATATGGAAGCAACCAGACAATAACTAGAGTGAAAAACAGTATGATGTTAAGGCAGCTTCTATTAATTAATTAAATTGATGGGGAAATGTATCCTGGCACTGAAACCTGCAAGCAAAACAAATCTATTCTCTTTTCTTATAAAAATAATGACCACCTACCATTCCCAGTAGGGGAAGGTGGAAGTGAGCCTCTCTTGCTAACATTTCACCGAGCTTTTCTGGTCCATATTTCCTTTTACTATTGCCTGCAAGCATTTCTTTTTTACAGGCACATTTGCCTAAATATAAGGCGCCTCAATAAATTCAAATTCGGTCGTCCACCATTCTTGGGGTGGCTCTGCTCTGGTAGCAACGTGTTCCCGGAATGACTCAGGAGGTAGCACCGCTGAACTCGGCGGGATTTCACTTTTGGAGGTTTAAGCCCAGGTGAGGGTTGTCTTGTTTAGTGACCAAAACATAGGCACTCCTCGCCTTCTTCTCCCGGGATACTTAAGAAACGATGACGCGCCCACCAGAACACGGGTCTGTCTTAAGTGCCTGTCTTCGGTGCCGCTAAGTTAAAGAGGAGAAAAACAAAACAAAAGAATCGCGGGAGCGAGAGACTCCTTCAGTGGCGAGTCTTACCCTCTTTGGAGGTGGGTTGAGAGTCGGAGAGTAAAAGCGGAGCACGGTCCTCATCTTCTTCTGGCTTCGGAGGCTGCATGTCGTCTTGCTCCGGATTCCCAAAGCGCCCCACTGGCCGGTCCCTCCACGTCTCCCGGGCTAGAAAAGCAAAGCTCTAGGAACCGGCACGTGACCGGCGGCACGTGACCTGCAGCGGGCATAAATACGCTTCATCTCGGGATTCAGCTCCGCGGGCCGGCTTTTTTTCCTGCTTCGCTTCTCGTACTCGGCCATCTTTAGTATTGGCATTTTTCTTCAGCTTGACGAAAAGGGAGGGGGGGGGAAGGAGTTTGCAGGTCCCGCATTCGGCCGTGGAAACTGCGAAGGGTGTCCATACCTGTAATGCTAACCAATAAAAGCGCGAGAGAGAATTACCCCGTAGTGCCAGCAGGTGGCGGCATTACCTGTCCCTGACTGCTACAGATTAAATACCGTACATATTGAAAAAAGATGCTGTTTTTTTTTTGCAAAACATAACATCCTGTTATGGATTTGGACGTACTGTATTTTACTGGAGTCTGTGTAGTCCAAAGGCAATTTTTCATTTATAGAAGTAGTCAGCAGCCCTGATTGTACTTTTTAAAGTTTGTGTATGAAACAGGATATCCTACAGATCTATCATCTATCCTATCTATAAGAATATCTTATTTTCTAACATATTTGCTAAAGACATATTGTGCAGAAATCATAATCATAAAAAAGTTTACTGTGCTCTAGATCAGGGGTGGGCAATTACGGCTCCTTCATGACTTGTGGACTTCAACTCTCAGAATTCCTGAGCCAGCATGGGTTGGGATGGCTGGCTCAGGAATTCTGGGAGTTGCTGGAATAAGTACTTTTCCACAAACATCATTTTTGCATTACTTTTTGTTTAGAGATTTATTTAAAACATATAGTTGTCAATCTTTCAATTAACTGAGTGGCTTCCAAGCAAAAAATTAAAAGACAACATTAAATGGCATAAATCGCTATCCTTGCACCAATTTGTTCAGAGCAGTAAAAGAAGCAATAATATGCAGATTTGCAAAAGAAAAAAGCATAGTGTCAAGTCTGATCCTTTAGCGAAATGCTGAGAATGAGGCAGGGTAGTCCAACTGTTAAAATTAGAGGATACCATGAGATAAAGTATCAAGGCCGCTAACTTCTGTACAGGAAGACTTTTCATCTTTTTCCATTGTCTTTTGCAGAAATAGTTCTGCCAAAATACAATTGATTCTTGCACTATGAATATTATAAAACGTCCTGTTCTATTGAAGTGCACAAAGGCCTTATCTTTCCAGACAGAAGATCACATGGAATATTTGTAATTATTTACTAGCAGTTGGGATAATGTGACTGTTGGTATAGAAAGATAAGTTCAAATCCTTTCAGTAATGTTACAATTTACTAGCTGCCTTTGGGACAGTCCCTTTTTTATTTTTAACTAAAGATAAGCAGAGTGATAAACATTATGATAGGACAGGGGAAATCTTTACCCTTTATGTAATCAAAAAATTGGAAAATATTTCAGGCGCAATACAAGGGTTGTATTTTTAAAATCCTTAGTGAAGGAATGGGAATTGATGGCTCAACAGATGTTATCTAAACTACAATATTCAATGTTCTTAAATCAGATGTTTTTTTGCCAGAAGTGTATGTAATTCTGTAATTACTGAAAGGCTAAAAACAGAGGACTCTATCACTAACTTTGTGGCACATGACTAATTTTTAATAAGCTTTCTCTACTAAAATAATCCTGCCTAGTAATTAAATTTATAGACAGGCTTCATAGCATAGAGGAATGCTTTCAGCATCATCTTCCTAGTGTTATTCCCATTGATGCAGGGTCTGATTTTCGGATCAACGAATGCCATTTTGTACAATCAAATGCAGCATCCGGGCCACGTCTGCATTTTTGACATATTGGTTGCAACAGAAAACTAACTGACCAGTTTATCACCTTGGCCATGTTGGCTTAGTCTATATTCACTCAACACCACCCTGCCAGGAAGCCATTATCCAGCAGCACCACGGGGAGGAGCAGATCTCACCACCATGTTGATCCCAACAAGTGAAATATATTTGTTCAAAAATTAACTTTAGCTCTCATTTTCTTGACTTTAGGGTAAGTACCAAGATCTGTCGAGAACAGCATGCTGATGATAGTCAGCATTTTAGATGGGGTTGCACTTCTCCATTTGAACTGGTGTGCAGCTTGAGGTCCTCCAGGTCTTGCAACTACCACTTGACAAACAGGTGGCAGTGGTGACCAGGAGGTTCATCCTGTGTGCCAGTTGCCCTCTTTTTCTTGAACAGGAGGCCGTTCAGATCAATCATTCCTTGGTGAACTTATAATTGTGACATGCTGTCTATGGGA
>JAEANM010003791.1:0-21827 GCA_017656035.1 Myanophis thanlyinensis
TAAATAAATAAGATAAATTACACATTGCTATTGATTGATTATGTGTCATCCAGTTGGTGTCAATTGTTATTGAGCACACAGATATACTGTAGGACAAACTATCCCAAATCTGATTCTTCGGGTCTTCCAACAATGCAACTATAAACACTATAAGGCTATTATAGAGACTATTTTCTTTGCTGCTGATTATTTTCTTCTCTCTCCTTTCACCTTTCCACCCAGCAGCAGAGTCTTCCCTAGCAAGCTGGGTCTTTAAATAACATTGCTGAAATGGAATTATTTGAGCTTGGTTATTTGTACCTTGTGTGAAAATTCTGGGCTGATTTATTATTTATTTATCAAGTTTAAAGACTCTCCAATTCACATTTAGGTTCCACTGGATTATCCACTGGTGATCCATTTGTTTGTTTTATTCTCAGATGTCTTCTCCAACATCAAAAGTGTCAAGTTCTTTCCATCCCACTTCTTTAAGGTTTAAATTTCACTTCCACAGAGTGTCACAAGAAATAATATTGTCTCTGTAATTCAGATCTTATAATGTATAAAAAATATCATGGCATATATTTTCCAACCTTTCACCATTTGCTTTACCAAGTCCTAGTCTGCGACATATTTTTTGACTGCTTGTTCCTTTACAGTTGATGTTGGAATTTAAAAGGCAGAAGCTACCTAACAGTATCTTCATTGTTAGTTCTAAAGGTGGTTGCTATACTGTTGTCATTAGTTTGGTCTTTTTTTTTTTTTTTTTGCATTTAATTTTACTCCCTTTTCCCCACTGTGGAATATTGCTATTCCAGGCATTTTTAATTTGTTGAATAAACCATGGCTCCCTAGTTCAACCCCATACAATGGTTTAAGTTTATACTTTATTCTGATCTTCAACTCATTTTCTCCATTCAGCATTAATACTTCTGAAAGACATGGCCTGGACAAGAGTAAGGTGAGATATCCAAAGAAAGAGAGTTAGGGTCTTGGTAGTGCAGTGGTTAGAGTGCAGTACTGTAGCATTTCTGCTGTCTGATGGTTCAAATCCCACCAGGCTCAAGGTTGACTCAGCCTTCCATCCTTCCAAGGTGGATAAATGAGGACTCACATTGTTGGGGGCAATAGGCTGATTCTGTAAACTGCTTAGAGAGGGCTGGAAAGCACTATAAAGTGGTATATTAATCTAAGTGCTTATTATTATTGCACTTAGATGGAAAGATAAAGTGATAAAAAGCAATATATTTTTTCCTTAATGTTTTATCAGAATGCCTAAGGAAACAAAATAGAAATAATACCAACAAAATTAGCCCTTTCTGTTCATCTCCCATATGTAGGTGACACATAGGAGATGAACAGTTTTATATAATTCCCCATCCTCCTCCCCAGCTTTCAGTGTGATTCTGCAGTGGTGAAATTTTTAAAAAATCTCAATGGCCTTTTAATTTTGCTTGGTCCTGTTGTGTGAACTTTTCCCTCTTACTTCCCTGCTCCTCAAACGTGCTAAAGAGCCGTTCCTTGTTGTATACGTAGCAGACTTCTTGGCCTCTATTCACAGGCAGGCAATTTCATAAAGAGAGTCATTGTTATGAAGCACATACAGTAATTTACTGGGATGAGACCAACTAAAGCTCAGCAATTTAAGGTCATAGTGTTCATAAGTCTGTTAAAACCCTTCCCAAGACTTTGGTTTTGTTCAAATATATATCAAATGGAATGTGTAAATTAGCAAAGAACTAAAGCCTCCTACCTCTTCTTGAGCCTCAAGCAGCTACTTAGTATGTACTTTCTTCTTCACATAACACGAAGTACACACTGTAGGCTTTGTTGCTGCAGTATATGATGGCTGCTAGCTGAGATACCTATAAAGAATGTTTAATATTTGGTGCATTTACACCTTCTATAAAGGCTCTGAAATGTAACAATTTTTTTTCAAAAATTATTAATAATAATTAAAGTCAATAACTTATTTAAAAACAGATGCAAATCACTAAAAGGAAAGCAGAATAAAAACGTTTGTTCAGTTAATCCAATTACTAGTTTCATCTTTTGACAGCAAATCTATAAATGGGAAGAAAGATGTTAGGAATGTAAATCTAACAGGTTGACAATATATAAACCAGGATTGTTACTTTAAGTACTGTAACTTAAAGAAAAGTGTGATTGTCTGCTGCTTCCTCTAGCGGCCATAAGATGGAGCCAGGATCACTGGTAGATGCTGGTTACTGGTTACTGATTTTTGGTGCAGAGGAGTTAGAAGTGCTGTATATTAACCAGTGAGGATTTTCTGTGAGTTTTTGCTACTGTTTGCAAACTGTTACTGAACTGTATGTTTGTTACTGGACTGTGATTATTGGATTATCCCTGAACTGAACTGTTTGATGACTGACTGACTTTACTGTGTATGAATTTGGATTGATTGATTGATGGACTTTGCATACCTCTATTTCCACAAAAGTAAAAACCTATTTTTCTACTTAGTGTCTCTGTATTCTGGTTTGTGTATTCTACCATAACACTCTCACAATGCTTTGCTTCGCACTTGTTCTCCTAATGGGGGACTATCCTTAACAAAAAATCTTGCTTCACAATATGCAGCTGCCTGCTTTCTACTCAGGAGGCTCAGATCTTCACGGGTATTCAGACAATCCCAGTAAAAATCCATAATGAGGTGCTTTCTTTGACAGACAGAATGATGCTCCATCCTTTTCTTCTGCTACAAAATGGAAGGGATTTTGGATTTTCAGGAACAAAGCATGGTTGAATTAGGGAAACCCCTAGAGAGAGTGGACAAGAGTGGAAATTCACTGTTTTCTCATCAATCTCTGATTAAAGTGGAGTTTCCTCAGAAAACCGGAACTCCAAATGAATGCAGCAAAAGAAAATTTGTTCTGAAAAAAAAAAATCACTGTTTCAGCTGAAACATGTAAAAATCACTAGAAATATGCAAAGGTCTAGCCAAAAACCTGCCTCACGTGTGAAGCAGTTGGTTAGGATCAGAGAACACATGCCATTTTTGTTTAAAAGATCTGAAAATTAAATTGCTTATAAATATAGCATTTTGAGAGCAATTGGTTTATAACAGAAGATTTGTTCAACAGCCAGTTTGGATTGAAACCGTATGAGTCAAATTTGCCTGAGATCTTTCAAATCCATGTCTTTGTTTAGCAGATGTTTCTAGAAAGTGTGTCGCCTTGCAATGTTCTCTGTGCAATGCAATGAAGCCCACAATGCAATAGTCCACACAAGAGAATGACAGAAACAGATACTCCTTTGTTGATATTATTTTGATTATTTTCCTTTTAAGGGACAGTTGGTCTGCCACTTTTTTGCTTTTCTCTGGTCTGGCCTTGGAAGGAACGATGAGGAAAGGACGAGGAGACAGAAAAGTAGACAGGCAAGCTGGAAATACATCTTTAAATGTATTTAGTGCTTCTTTCAGTGAATTTGGTTAAATCAAATTTCCTGGAAAGGGAGAAAGGAAATTAGTCATATCTGAGAGGAGATATGGAATATGAAACCAGGAATAAAAATAATTTGGCACCTATTTCACATGGAACATGTGAAAATAAAATTGAATAAGAATGCGAGCATATACTTAGGTAAGACTGAGCAAGTTCTGGATTTTTATGCTGTACATATGGCACACTCTCTTCTTGATCTCTATGTGATTCTTCCAAATATTACTTCACTTTCTAAAATTAGTTTTGATTTGCTATTTCCATTTCATGTGAATCTGTCCTGTTTTCTTCTTAAATTGGTGTTTAGAAGACTCACTGCTCTTGATCAAACTTTGCATCTTTAACACCAGATAAATAAAGAGGGATCCACAAATTCAGATGGTTTTGTTAGAATTCACCCCTGGTGATATTTGTATAAGATATACAATGCATGTGACATCACAATCTGCATATGACATTACAATGCATTTTATATACATGCATATGACATATGAGTGTTCTGCTGCAATACTCCCCTGTGATGTATATTCTGCCATGATATTCTTGCCTGTGCTGTTGGGACACAAATTACAAAAGAGAAAAAGGTGCAGGGGGGACAGATCCAACAAACTACAGACCTGTCACCCTGACATCAATGTCTAGGAAAATCCTGAAAAAGATAATCAAGCAATAGATCTGTGAACATTTGGAAGGAATCAAAATTATAACCAGAAGCCAACATGGGTTTGTCAAACAAATCTTATTTCATTCTTTACAAAGTTACTAAATTAGTGGACAAGCAAAATGCTGTGGACATAATATACTTGGATTTCAGTAAGGCATTTGACAAAGTAGAACACAACCTACTTCTTAGTAAGATAGAAAAATGTGAGCTAGACAGCATCATCACCAGATGAATGGCTGGCAAATCAAACTCAATGTGAAGTCTTTAATGGAACTACATATACATGGAGAGAACTTTGCAGTGGGGTATCCCAAGGTTCTGCTTTAGGCCCAGTACTCTTCAATATGTTCATGACTAATTTAGATTAGAGGATCAAAGAGGAACTCATCAAATTTGCAGACACCACCAAACTGGCAGGAATATCTAACACCCCAGAAGAGAGGCTTAAGATCTAGCTGGCTCTCAACAAACTTAAATACTGGGTCCTATATAACAAAATAAAACTCAATGAAGAAATAAATAAGCTTTTATATCTAGGTTAAAAACCCAAACATAACAGGGTAATATTAGGTGAAACCTGGCTCATTGGCAGTAACTATGAGAAGGATCATGGAGTCCTACTGGACAGTCACTTAAATATGGGCAAGTGGTGTGCTGCAACTGCCGAAAAAGGCAATTGCAATCCTAGGTTCATTAACAGAGGAATAGAATCAAGATCAGAAGTGCTAGTACCACTTTATAATGCCATGGTAAGACCATACTGGTAATAATACATCCACTTTTGGTCACTACAATATAAAAAAGATGTTGACACTCCAGAGACGAGATGATTAGGGGGCTGGTGGTCAAAACATAAGAAGAATGGTTGCAGGAATTGATATGTCTAATCTAGTGAAAAATGGACTAGGTGCAACATGATAGCAATATCTAAGGGGTCTGTCACAAAAAAGAGGGAGAAGAGGGTCAGCTATTTTTCAAAGCACCAGAAGGCAAGACAAGAAGCAATGGATGGAAAGTAATCGTGGGGAGAACCAACCTAGAAATAAGAATTTCCTGACAGTAAGAAGCATTAACCAGTGGAATAGTTTGCCTTCAGAAGTTTTGGGTGCTCAGTCACTGGATATTTTTAAGAATAAACAAGACAGCAATTTGTCTGAAATGGTATACGGTTTCCTACTTGAACAGTGGGGTGTATTAGAAAACTTCCGAAGTCCCTTCCAAGTCTGTTATTTTGTTAATGGAAATCTTGCCCCTTGTGTGAAGGAGATTATTTAAACAATGCAACATTTATGAAGTAGAGAAAGGTGCACAAGCCACAAAATTCTGCTCTAAAAGATTGTACAGAGTCTGTGCAGAAGTTCATGATGCACAAGGAAAGACATGACTCTACCCAAGCATCCAAATTTTTTGGGCCCCAGGGCAGAGTGGATGCAGACTTTTATTTTAAACTTTTCACGGGACCTTTAACTGGCCTCTCACACTTCAAGGGACCTTAGCTCTGCATTACAGTTCACATCTGTCTTGTCCACCATGCAAGCAGGTGCAGAAGTTGGCAAGAAACCATACATACATACCTTGCACGCAAAAAGCCTTGTTTGATTTCTGGCAATCTCTGTTAAAATGTCAGGTGGTAAAATTCATGAAAGAGAGGATCTGCTCTCCATTATAGTAAACTATAAAGGAGTAGTTCGGTAAATATTATCTGACAGCTTTCTTTGTTGGGATTGGATGTGAATGGGCATAGCTACCCAAAATCATGTCTGAACATATACATCTGTTCATTCTTGAAAAAATTGGTTGCGTGCATTCTATTGTGCATTCAAACTTTTTTGAAGAGCTTAGATTGGGATTTAAATTTGACAGAGAATTGCTCTTAAGATTTATGTGAAATGTCATTACAGCTTTTTATTTTTTTATTTTTTGGCAGGGGGAGGGACAAGTCCTTAGAAAACGTGCTGAGCTCTAAACGCAAATCTGTACACATAATTCATTTTGGTTTGTAATCTGATGTGTGAATTCACATATAAAACATATCAGGAGCTATATAAAGTCTGTTTTGTAAAGAGCAGGAAATGGTGTTGTCCACAATGATGTTTTAATAATGGTGTTGTCCACAATGATGGGGTTTTTTTTTTTACGATGATGTGTTTTCATTGTTAAATAGTAGTGTGTTTTTATTTGTAGCACTGGGCACTGATGTTCAGTTTTGAATTTTCATATCATATCACATCACATCCCGCACACACAGATGCTCACACACACACACACACACACACACACACAGGCAAAAAATTTAAAAAAATAAATCTTTATAAAGGAATTATTGGTAATCAAAATCCTGAGAATAAGGAGAGGCATGTACAGTAATCCCTAAATCAAAGAGGGTATTCAGCCAAAGTAGTTGATCTAGATTTACTACTTAGAGTTATGCTGGAGGTCGGCCCAGTAGTGCAGGGTTCAAACTTAACTGTTGCCTAGTTGGTGTTACATTACCACTTGCCCCTTCCAAAGTGGAGTGCTGGCAGTTTTCCATGGCTGCGTGATGGATGCTTTTTATCCCGTTCTCCTAGGGGACATTTTCAGCTCTGTAGAGTTCTTCCCTCCCAATTGGATAAATATCCTCAGAACTTATTTTGGTTTGTTTTTTACTATTTCCCTTTGTCACTTTGGTGGCAAACTGCGATATCAAAGTCATCTCACCCTTTGATAAGTTGAGGTATGACCATGTTTGGGACTAGAATTTGCATTGTAAAGTAAGATGGTTATTAAATTAATCTTGCCTGATTTTTATGACCATTTTTGCCAATTGTTATTAATCGAATCACAGCAGGGACTCCAGATTCCCCCATTGATTCTGCATTTCAGAAGCCAGTTGCAGATATTGCAAATGGTGATCATGTGACACACAGAGAGAGAGAGAGAGAGGATACAGCATCCATCACAAATACACTTATCAATTATCGAGCATTCAAATGTTGATCACATAACCATACGGATTCTACAACAGTTGTAAGTGCGAGGATTGGCTTTTTCAGTTCTGTTGCCTGGGACTCAGAATGTAGTAAGCCGCCTGTTACTTGGCATTACTATTAGTCAATTAATCATGATGACTGCTGTTTGTATGTATTTGTTTTGTGGATGTTTTTTAAAATCGCTTCAATTGTTTTATAATTCTAGAATTGTAAGTTGCTCAGAGTCACTTGGTCATGTCGGTCAGCTGTAGAAATAAAATAAATTTCAAATGGCTGCTAAGGACTATTTGTACAATAAACAGAAGGATTTGGGCTTGATGCATTTTCTTTTCTGCTTTGGATGTTCCCTTTAATGAAGATGATAGTTTATTTTTTAAAACGTCACAACCCAGAAATCATCTTTTTGATGAACCTTTGGCCTCAACTGTCCATACAGATTCTCAGTCAACCAGGTCATGGTTGTCCCAAAGGTGCTTTTTCAAAAGGCAACCAGACTTTCTTTGTTTTTCCTTAAAGATGTTTAGCTTCTCATCTAAGAAGCTTCTTCAGTTCTGACAGTCAGAACTGAAGAAGCTTCTTGGATGAAAAGTGAAACATCTTCAAGGAAAAATAAAGCCCAGTTTCCTTTTGAAAAAACACCTTTGGGTTTGGCCTCAATTGTTGCTGCATTCCAATTTCTTCTTCCACATTATAATTAATGCTATAGTTACTTACACTACAATTATATTATAAAATCCTTACAGTGTAACTGTGTTTGCCTACATTCATGCTTTTCTGGCTTAATTATTTCTCATTTTGGGCTGTTCTTGTTTATTTGTTTAGAAGATTTACATGGCTGTCCACTCACTCTCAATGACTCTGGGTGTCTTACAAACAATAGAAACCCAATAAAAGAATAAAAACCAATATCCTACTCCAGAGCAACAGCACACAATCAAATGAGCCACTTGATGGGCTCCATATCACTCTGTGTTCCCCAGTCCCATTGGCAGAACCAGGCCTTCAGAGCATTACAAAAAGAGCGTCAAAGTGAGACTCCATCTAATTTCTGCAAGGATGATTTTCCAAACAAAGAAAGCCACTATGGCTTTTATTCTGGATTCCATCAGATGTTAGGAGACAGTTCTCTTCTATTTTTACTGGATAGCAATAGCATTTAGACCAGTGGTGGCAAATCTTTTATTTACCGAGTGCCGAAAAGTACACACTTTGCGCATGCCATCCATACTTGCGTGCGGCTCCTCCATGTGCGCTGCATGTGCAACCATACAACCGCACCATCTGTGCATGCATGCAGCTTTTGCACATGCAATGAATCTGTGCTGCATGCAGGCACTCATTCACACATGAGCAATCGTGCATGCATGTGCAGGAGCATTCCGATAGGTTCGCCATTGTGGACTTAGACTTATATACCACTTCACAGTGCTTTCCAGCTCTCTTTAAGTGGTTTACAGAGTCAGCATATTGCCCCCAACAATCTGGGTCCTCATTTTACTGATCTGGGAGGATGGAAGGCTGAATCAACTTTGAGCTACTCACAATCGAATTCCTGGAGTGAGCAGTGAATTATCCATGCACTACTACATTCTAACCATTGCACCACCACAACTATCTGCCACACAACTATCAACCGCCACAACCATCTGCCACCATGGATAGCTTTCAAAATGAATAATTAAATGATAAGTACCTTGAACAATGGCAGGTTTGATGGCTTGATTTTGGATATGTTCATCTATAATCCATCTTGTAGACTGACAGTATAATGACAAAGGATAATTACAATTAAATAATAATTTATCATCAATGCAGTTGTTACCTGGGGAAAATAGCAACGTGGAGGAAAGTACATGTGGGATCTAATTCTGCTGTCAGCATGTAGTCCTATGTAGAAGTCTGATGTGGCACATGAACCATGAAGAGCTTTAGAGGATAAGCTAAAGTTTTCTAAAAATATTTATTAAATGAAACAAGATGGGATCTCCAATGTTTGTCAATCCAGAAATGCGTTGTGTGAGTTAGAACAATTACACTTGATGAGACACTATGCCTCCAACTTCATTATGAACCCATAGGCACATACCAAATATTAACAGTACCTAATAGTAAAACTTTCATCAGTTATTATAAGCACATCTGGAGACTATTATAGCTCTTAAAACTTCCCTTTAAGGGCTGGTTGCCAAAGCTGAAAACTAAGCACCCAGAAAAGATAGCCCTTGGAGTAACTCAATCTTTTTTTCATTAAAAATTACTTAAAGAGATTTAGAATTTCTTCTCCCAGCTGACTTTACACTGTTTCTTGACCAAGTCTCATCAAATTGATAGAAACAGCACAAATGTGTTCAACTACTTGAAATGGGTTTTCCTTCCCCAAATGTTCAACAGTTATAAGTTATGTCTGCAAAACCAGAGTATTATTTTTCCAACTTTGGCAGCTTCTGAGTACCGTACAAAGGGCCTCTGTCTTGTATGCAATGTGTTTAGAGGTTAAAAAAAATTACAATGTTTATGGGGTTTTAATAAAGCAAGCTAGCATTTGGAATTGTCAAGAAATCTGGTCCATTAAATATAGGTGTGGAACTATGATAAACTGGCATGGCATGAACAATCTTTAAGGAGGTCTTCTGGCTGTTGATCTAGGCTACCTTCATGTCAGGCAACTGATGACTTTTTTCCTACACTTTGACTGCTTCATTTTACAGGAGGAGGTTACAATACTGAGTGAGGCACAAGCAATCCCTCCCTGTACACATGTGTGCACTCACAGTCTACATAAAATAATACTGAGAGAATTTTTTAAAAAGCTGGTGACTCTTTCTTTCTTATATGTAGAGATTTCCCTTATTTAGTGGAAAAAAATATTCCTTCCTACCTCTGGAATTTGAAAAGGTGGCATCACAAAATAATTCTGCTACCAGCCCCTGCTTATTGTATTATGTTAAACAAGTATCTGAGTTTAACTTCTTGACAATGCCTAAAAATGTTATCCACATTATGGTTCGAAGACTACGTCATGAGGAGTTTGTTTTTATATAACTATAGTTTATGTTTTGTATTCTTATTGACATTACAGGATTGCAGACGATATATGACTCACACTCATTTTAATGAAGTTCACACTGTTGAAATTTAGCAGCAACAAAGAGTAATTATTATCTTCTCCTCAATCAAAAATAGAGGGGTGGGACACATCATAAAAGAAGCCCTTAGAACAGCGGTCCCCAACTGTTTGGCATCAGGGACCAGGTCCATGGTAGAAGTTTTTCCACAGTTCAGAGGAGGGTTGTTTTAGGCAGTGGTGGAGTTCAATTTTTTTTACTACCGGTTCTGTGGGTGTGGCTTGGTGGGTGTGGCTGGGGGGGTCATGTGACTGGACGGGCAGTTTCTGTAAGCAGGGCAATAAAGATTAGGCTAGAAACAACACCAGGATGTTTTTTTTCTGCCTTCCTTACAGGATAAACCCTGTAAAGTGGAAAAAAACAAAAGGAGATTTTTTCTAACAACTGGTTCTCTGAACTGCTTAGAAAATTTATTACTGGTTCTAGCAGGTTTGCTAGAGCTTGGGCTTCACTTGTTTACGCAGCCCTGTTTCTGGCATGCCACAGACCAGTGCTAGTCCACAGACTGGGGGTTGGGGACCCCTGCCTTAGAAAAAATTGAAAAAGGCCCAAGGAAAAAGTCCATAAACTCTCTGCCACTCTCCAAGATAATATAATGCCATCACTACATGGTCTCCTGCTCTTAACTGAGAGGGGAGCATTTTACAAAAATGAGTCCCCCAACTTATCTAAAATGTCTTGATATTCCAGGAAAATCTATAATAGAACATAAATAAGAATGTTTTGAAACAACCAATCTAAAAGTTTCATAACAAAGATGGCAACTTTTTTGGGCCTTCCCATCAGGTAACGCTGAAGAAGGTTCATCTGTGGAAGGTCTTTACATGAGCCATAAAACTGTTCTTTGCTTTTACTCTTGGAGAAAGAGCAAAAAAGTGCAGAAGCCATGGATGGATCAGGAAGGATTTTGAATCTTCAGCATCTAAATTTCTCAATTTAGTGAGATATCTGGAATGATCAATAAATCTTCCAATCTGCACCATCCTTGAGGAAGATCATATATACTTTTTTATCTACTATTCTCCCCTCCCCCCTTTTTTTGTTGCCAAGATTAAATTTAAATATTCACACCTCATGAATATTCTCTTCATCTTTCTTTGGTGGCTCTTCCTAACACAAAATCACCTGATAGGATGGAAACTCTCATTTTATTGTTTATTTCCTTGAGACTTAAAATACTGATAATTATTTCTCTTTTCAAGGCTGTTAGGCTTTAAATATTATAAACATGAAATAGTAATAAGGTGTGTGTAAAATATCTTTAACATCTAGCTAAGGATTAAGTGCAAGGACTTGCAAAGGAAAAATGCATTCCAGCGTAATTTAAACGCTTAAATGAGAATTTAAGTTCTCATTTCAGAGAAAAATAATCAGTACTTTGAATTAGATTATGGCTGCAAAAATCTACTTGAATACAGATGAAATGGTACTGAGCTACTTTTACCAATTACTGTTAAATTATTTGGAATTGGTGGGTGAGTAGAAGTCCATTAGATGGCAAGTACTAAAGGTCCTTGTATATTTTTGCTGTACTTGCTCAGAGTTACTTCGAACTGTGAGATGGGCGGAAAATAAACTTGATAATCATGATGATGATAACTTGTACTTGCTAATAAATGCAGAAAATAATCAGTCACATGGTTGTTTGTGAACCACAAACATCTAAATGCATGTTGAATTGAAATTAGAAGCACATGCTGCAGAGAAAAAAAATTAATATAAATATATTCCGTATTATTCAGCTTTATTTTAAAGCCAACTTTTGTCTGCTTACTCTCAGTGCACAATGTTCCACACCCATTTTTAAAAAAATTAGATTATACCTTAGAAAGATTTATTCCTCTATCAGAGAATAAGTACTTCACTATGTGTGTGTGTGTGTGTGTGTGTGTGTTTGTTTCATGGTAGAATGTTGATATAATATATATGATAAGAAACTGGAATAACTTGATTTAAAGATGATGGAAGTTGTAATCCAATACACCTGAAGGATTCTGGACAAAGCTGCAGGAATTAAAAATTGCATATATGTCAAATTTACACAAAACCCCCAGTCTATAGAAAAAAGACTTCAACAACATCTAACTACAGAGAGAGTGCCTGAAGTAATAAACCTTTTATGGGATTAGTTTGTGAAAGGTTGTTCAGTCTTTGCCTTTAGAAAAAAAGACACCGACACACTTCCACTGCTCCCTTAGAGTCCACAAGAACAATTTTTCCAGTGCATAAAAAACCCTCACAGTATTTTTTTTTTTTTAAAGTGGCCAGCCTGTCTGATCCTCCCCATTGTCTTTTTAACTCCAGAGCCATTTTTCATTTCCATCTGTGGGTTGAGGTTCTGGGTCCTACTGTACTTGTTTCAATATTCCCTCATATGGCTTTGCTTAAACAATAAAAGAACATTCATGTCTGCCTCAGTTTGAGCAATGGGAGGCTGAGAAAAGGGGAACAAATGCTTGGGATGTTTGCAAAGGTATTGACATGAGCTACTCTCTGGCTTGGAGGCGAATTTCTATTCAGACATTCTGGGATCTGTTAAATTTCTCTGTGGTGACACTCCTGAAAACTTTCCAGACTATCCCCTTGTTTCTTATTTTCTTCTATATTCACTATTTTGAAGCAAATGACATTGCTGGGGGGTGGGGGGTGGGAAAGGGTTTTGTTTTGTTTAGAAAAGAAAAACTCAAATCAGAACTTTATGACATTTTAAAAAAAGATTTTATATTCTGAGCACATCACTTCTTTGGGCCTTTTCACATTGCTTCAGGTGGACCAACTTTGACTCAGTAGCAAACCCCCTTAGCAATAAATCAACTGTCTCCACTACTGATCTCTATCATGTTTCTGTTGTGTCTAATTTGGTGCCAAATGGAATGTGTCTGTGTTACCGTTTATGATTTGGTAAGTAACCAACTTAATGACTGTTTAATTTTGGCAAGTGACATCCAGCCTTTCTTAAGTAGGTGATGCCTAACTGTGGTGGAACTACAACTCCCATAATTTCGAACACTTGGATCTTTGTGGGAATTAGATGGATTCTGGGCTGGAGAAAGCTTGCCCTAGGTTATTAATATAGATCATAGACCAGCAGGGGGAGCTATGCTCATGCTACTCTGAGCATGTTCCTTCATTGAGCATGGTGCCATAGTTCTTCCTTGCAGCACACACAATGCCTTCAGTTCTTTGTGTATATTACTAAACCACTTTGTTTGTCGAATATATACAATGAGTGTGTTATGTACAAGTCGGTCATATGGCTTGTTAAACAAGCCATGATTAAAATATCTTTTAGGCTCAGCTTTTGCATGGATTCAGCCATTGTATTCCTTCTTACAATGGGCTTTCAAAAGAGCTAATCCTGGATGAGAAATCATTTGCTGAAATGAAATCTTAAGGATGATTTTGCCTTTCATTGTTTATCCCAGCCTTTTCAAACAAAGTGCTCTCCAAATCAGGAATTATTAAGGTTACAGTTAAAACTCTTGGAGAGCAGCTTATTAAGAAAGGTTTACCATTCTAGCTCCGTTGGGCTAAGAAGTCCATTCATCTTTTATGTATATGGTGTATGTATGTATGTATGTATGTATCTATGTACGTATGTATGAATGTGTGTTATAGCCGAAAACCCGGTCCAAATCCGTAAAAGAAAACTCAAGAAACCGGGTCCGTTTGGATGACTGCGAGGGGTCCCATTTTATTCAAACCGCGAGCAAAACTCACGATGCGGATCTGTCAGTGAAAGAAGCTAAGCTTAAGGGAAGCCACGGCTTTTTATATTTGCCGCGACTTCAAAATCCTGCGCTTCCCATTGGCTGGTGGGCCAGCCAATGGGTATCGATGTCCCGACAGCCAATCGGCTGTTGGGTCGTCCGTTGAAGATGACGTACCAGTGTGAGGACTCTGGCCGCGCATGCGCAGTATACAACAATGTGTATACACCGATGTCATCTTATATTATCAATCTTTTTCCTGCTTTCAAAACCACAAGAGATATTTTCAGTGTGCATGGCTTCCTGATCACCAATGCCATTTTTGCTCTATAAGGCTACCATGAATTCCCTGCTTTCTTGGTATAGCCATGCATCCTCTCCCTCTATCCCCTTGTGTGGGAGAAGCTTCTGCCATTAGGACACATTTGACACAAGTGATAAGGGCTTGCAAGTCGCCAGCACCATTCCTTTATGGAAAAATATTTTCCTCTGTGCTCACCATACACCATCGATGCTAAGACACAGCATTTAACTTCCCGAGGGAACATTTATATCCCGTCCAGTGACAGGTTTACTTTGTTCTTCGGCCAGCCTTGGCTTAGACTCCAGTGCCGGAGAACACCTGCCACATATTGAATGACCGGCTCCCTTGGGATGGGCGGGGTATCATGTGGGTGGAAAAGCAGGGGGTCCACGCATCAGCCAATGTGCTTGCAGACCCTTTCCCGTTGCTGGCTGCTTAATTGAACAGCCAGAATGCCTGCCTGACTGAAGACCTGTGCATGAAAAGCAACAGAGGATATTTGTTATTAGTAACAGCAGTCAACACTGGGAGTTATATTCAGCAGGAACAAGGAGCAAACATAACTCTGAAGAACGACCACAGCAATCTAAGAGAGAGGGCAGTAGGACGGAGGTCTCTCTTATAATGGAGCTGTTAAACCTCAATCATTCTCCAATAATATAACTTTGCAATTAAATGCCACCACTTTGAAATGTTCTCAGAAAGAAGCAGGCCGCCTTCATTATGGCTAGAAGATTTAAAGTATAATAGAATTCTTCCATATGGATTGCTTCCACCCCCCCCTTTTTTTCCCCCCTCCCATTTGCTGGAAGAATATCCTGCAATAACAGCTGGGCCCTTTGGCTTACTGGATCCTCACATTTGTTGCCACAAAACCTTTAATAAAGCAGAAGCAGTGAGTTTCATATATTTTCTGGACTGGAGATCTGATTTTTGCAAAAGAGGTAGAAGTAAACGGTCCTCCTTTCCTTTGTCACAAATAGCTTTTATTTTGTGCCCATACTATTTTTTCTTCTGCAAGCCCCACCCCCCGCAAGCTATTTATAATTTTCATTCTTCAATAGCATTCAATACAAACATGAACAATAAAATAAATAATCCCTAAATACAAAGGTTGCGTTTAAAAAAAAAAAAGAGAGGCAAAAAGAATGTCTGATTCATAGAATCTCCTCTTCTTGAAAAGAAAAGCATTTGAATGGCCCTTCAAGTGTTTGGTTTCTCCTAAGTGTGAACATCCTTACAAAAGATCACTAGCATGCACGTCAGCATGGTAGATTTCTGAATGAGCCATATTTTTAAAGCCTCCCCCAAACCCGAAAACCATCATAGTATGTGTTCCCAACATTGCACCCCTTGATTGAAGTCAAGATGATAGCCACAACAGCACAATTGCAACCACTATTTTCAGTTTTATGATTTCCCTCCCAGGCAAGCATCTCTGATTCTAAATGTGGGTTCTACAACTTCTAACATTCAGTCCTGAGGTTTATTGTTCCCATAAAATTGGAAAGCATCCATTTGGGGAAGGCTGTGTTACTGATTAATTTCTCCACAGCTCAGCCAAACATCGAAAACTTTTATTTACTCAAAATGATTTGATGTTGCTAAAGGCTTGAACTCTGAATTTGCACGTAAACAACAATCACAAAACCTCCTCCTTAAAATGATTTCTGGTACCCTCAGGGCCTGGAAAAAAATCTCTTAGCTTATGATTCTTGTAATTTCCCCGTCAAAATCAAATGCTAACAAAGCTAACTCTCTGCCAATAATGTGCAATTACCTCAGAATACTTGAATATTATTTGGGTGCTGCAAACAGGGAGAAGAGGACCATCTGCTAATCCATATACATTGTCATAATATTTCTAAACATACAGTATATGAACATTTATATCTGAAATATTTCTTCCTCTCATTATAGTGAAGAGGTTTTGGAACAGATTTGATTTCCTTTCTGCTCAAACTGTTGTTTAAGTGAATGAGAAGTGTTGAGGGGTATTTTCAAGACTAATGTTTTTCAATTTTAGCAAATTTAAGATGTATGGATTTTGATTCCCAGAAATCCAGCTGAGGAATTCTAAGAGTTGAAGTCCACACATATAAAAATTTCCAAGGTTGAGAAATACTGTTCATGTTAGGATCCTACATTCAATTTCGCTGCACACATATTGTGCATTGACAATAAAGTATTGAATACATGTTGACTGGATTGAGATGACCAACCCTGTAGTAGAGGGATCACTGCAATATCTATTGTATACAAGTGATCCTCAACTCACAACCACAGTGGTAAGAATTTCTGTTGCTCAGCAAGGCAGTTTTTACAACTTTTTCTTGCCATGATGGATAAGCTAAAGTTGATAAGTGAATCATGAAGTCATTAAACAAACATGGTTTCCCCCATTGATTTTGCTTGTTGGAAGCCAGCTGGGAAAGTATGGTAAAAACTGGTGATCACATAAGCCCAGGATACTGCAATAGTCAGAAATATTGTACATGCCAGTTGCGTGCCCAAATTTTGATCATGTTGAGCATGGAGATGCTGCAACTGTTATAAGTACAAGCACCTGTGATAAGTCACTTTTTTCAATTCTATCACAACTTCAAACAGTCACCAAATGAATGCTTTTAAGTTGGGAGTTACCTGCACATTTTAGGCAATTCTAGTTCTGTTTTTAACTATGTTGACTTAAGGTCTTTGTATTTTGTATAACTTCAAGTACAGCCTATAAAACATGGCTACTTCTTTCCTCATATATTTTTGCAGAAGGGAGGGTCTATCTGACAGACCTCTTCTTTAATTGCAACTTGTTCGTTACTCCTTTGGGTTTGTTTGTTTTTTTACATCTTGCCTTTATTACTTTTATAAATAACACAAGGTAGCAAACATACCTACCGTTCCTTCTTTCTTCTAATCCTGCAAGCTGAGTTGGGCTGGAAGTGACTCATTATTCATTGTTATATGGAAGTGATAGCATTATTTCATTGTTATATGAAACTGAGTGCCCACTATCGCACATACACAGCAGAGACCTGATGACCAGTTGGCTGGTGGAAGCACAACAACTCTGCAAGAGGCGGATCTTTTTCTTTACCTGTTTGGTCATTTGCAGGGAAACTTCTATTTCCCTGCAAATGAAGGCGAAATTTCTCTGCAAACAATGGCAAGAAACGCCATTGAGAAACGCAGTGGAGCTGAGGTAGGGCGACGGTGCGCATGCTCAGAGAGAGGGCTCTAAGTACCATCTGTGGCATGCGTGCCATAGGTTCGCCACCACTGTTATGTGGGATTTAAAGGAATGTAAAAAAGTTGAGAAAGACTGTCTTTTGGTTTCGTTTGTTTTTGCTGGGATTATTTTTAATATTTTCTTTGTACTGGTTGGCAGATTCTTTTTACCTGCCTGTTTCTTTTGGTACATAGGCAAAAAAAGGGGGGCTAATAAAGGTATGAATGCAAGTAATTGCTTGGGCGCTATCTGAAACCTTAGCTGTTGCCACAAAATGCAAATTATACAAAGCAGAATTCGAAAACCCTATCATCAGGGATGTCCGTCAACCAGTGACTGACGGCCCACCCCCTTGATAGAAGCATTACCTCATGATTGGGTTATATAACTCAGAGCCCTTGACCCATCCAAAGCTGGCATCCTTTCAGGATTGGTACCACCTTGAGTGACTCTGAAAGGCTTTTAGCAAACATGAGCAGATGGACTTCTGAATGTACAAATAACTCCTGACATGATCACAATTGGGGACCAGAACTTCTGTTGCTAAGTGAAGTGGTTGTTAAGTGAGCTACACCCAATTTTATGCATTTTTTTGCCATGGTTCTTAACTATTCTTAAGCGAATCATATGGTCATTAAGCAAATTTGGCTTCTCTCATTGACTTCGCTCGTTGGAAGCCAGATGGGGAAGTTGCAAATGGCAGACACAGCACACTGGAACATTGCAACTAAAAAAAAAATACATACGGGTTTATGGGACGCACAACCACCCATCAGAAGAATGAAATATTTTGGGAAATATTAAAAAAAAGGCAGAATGTTATATTTCCCCAAAGGGAAAAAATGGAGAAACATGCTCTTAAAATCAGAAAGCAGACCCAGTCTTTCTTAATAGCCCGCAGTAGATCAAATCAAATTTTATTCATCACATGCACAGTCATATATGGTATAAAATGCAGTAAAAGTTGTACGTGACCGCTTGCGACCATAGGTAGTAGGGCAAGAGAATAGTATAGACAGGGAGGGAGAGTAAGTTAGGGAGTGGTTGATAGAGGTAGATTATAGGAATACTTTATAGTCCTGGGTTTGTTGTGGTTTGATTTAGGGTCCGTATTGCCTATGGGAAGTAGCTCCTCCTTAGTCTTTCTGTGTTGACTTTCTGGGAGCAGAGGCGCTTTCCTGACCGCATCATGGTGAACAGTCTGTTGTTGGGGTGGCTGGGGTCCTTCATTATTTTCCTGGATGTAGTTTGGCATTGTCTATTGTAGATGGAGTGCAGTTCAGGGAGCTTGGTGCAGATGATGCACTCTGCTATGTGCACCACCTTCTGTAGGGCTTGCCTTGGTGCCAGAACTTAAGAGATAAAGAGCTTATTGAAAGAGGAAGACACTATCTAGATCTTTCTTTTCATAAGCAAAGCTGTCAGCCTCCAACTTTCTTTTGAAGCTTCACTCTTATCAGCTGCCATAGTAACAGAGAGGAGGTGGAGCTGGGAAATATGTGGGGGGAAAGAGTGCTGGTGTCTGGAGGCCCCTGTGTACCAATAAAGTAGCATGCATTCCTCAGACATGATGTTTATGCCTGGTCAAGGCCAACCGTCCCAGAGAAGTAACGGTTGTTAACATCTGCAGGTGTATGCCTCATGACCCAATGAGAAATAAGGATTGGACAATCATCCTGGGACCCTGGGGGGAGAGGGATTTGGGGATTCTTTTGATATGTGATTTTCCCGCGATTTTACTCAGACCTTGCTTTGCTTTCTCTGCATTCACTTCTTTCCCAGTCAAAGTTCCCTGATTTCTAATGCAATGAAGTCAAGGTTTTTCTTTCTTGGGATTTGAAGGAGGCAGACCTGACAAAAGCAAATACTCCCAGCAGAAGCCCATTCAAGATGGGATATTTCAAAACTCCTTGTAGCAAAGTTTGACAGCTGACAAAGGCAGAAAGGTAGGATTAAAAAAGCAACCCAATCTTCCTAGATCCAGCACAGGATGAAAGCCATTAGCCACAACAGGAATTGCCCAACACCCTTTCAGAACACAAACTCCTTCATTGCACAACTCACCCACCCCCAGCAGCATTTCAGGACCAGGCCAAAATCCTGGCACTCATCTAGCTAGTTGTTTAGCTGATCCAGAACCGCACTCTCTTGGTGTGTAGTTCTGCTTCATCAATAAACCAACTTTCCAATCAGCCTCCATATTGTTTCCGGCATCTTCCTCTCATCTTGGAACAGAACCAGATGGATTTTTCTTCCAACAGGTTACTGGGTGCCAAAATTTTGATGGGAGAGGACACTGCAACCCTTGTTAAGTGTGAGGACTTACTGTAATGTAATTTTTTTTTTTCAGTGCCTTGTAACTAAACGAATGGCTGCAAGTCAAGGGATGCCTGTAATGGGCTCGGCTCATCCGTATTTCTCAACTTTTAAGATGTGTGGATTTCAGCGTCCACAATTCTCCAGTCAGCAATGCTGGAAGTTGAGAAACATTGTCCTAGACCGTTTTTCTCTGGAGCTGCGGAGTGGGGGAGGGGGAGGGGAGTCCCATAGGAAGAAGTCTCATATTATACACCTCCCCCTCCTTGAAGCCCCCTCCCCCAAGCAAGAGACCTTTTGCTCTTTTCCAGGACTGCTAAAGGCTGCTTTCCCACACCCCCACCCTCATCAATGGGCTTGCTTTGTTTTTCTTTCTGACTTGTCCTATCATGAAAATAAATGATGAGAGGGAACAATAAGGAGAAAGGCAAAAATACTTTTTCACTTGGGGAACAAAACCGGCAGCTGTTTAGAATGGAGGCACGTTAAAATATCAAGTTCCTAACTCTTTTGCTGTTTTCTAATCAAAGCTAACTTAATTGGCCCGATTCATTAATTTGTGTGCAACTTGCATGTGGATGCAATGCGTTTTGTGTAAGGTTTTGAAGTCCCAGATTTAAAAGCGGCCGCAGTTATTGAAGTTTGAACGTAAATAGAGAAGCTGCAATCTTAGTCCATGGTTAGGAGAGGTGATAATAATTACCATGAAGGATTGTTGTGACGATTGCATGTTGCATTTAATTCTAATGAAATGGTCTCCTTTGCCCAAGGTTTTATTTTTCTTTAATTAATTAAAGTGAACAATGACAACAAAAATACAAAAATATTGAAACGGGAAAGAAATATGTATACACACATAAAAACAAAATGTACACCAGAGCAAAGATTGAAATGAAAACATGAACCAATAAGTATGGTGAAACAATTTTAGTTTCTCTTAAAGGACCCTATTTAATGTTTTACCTTTGTTGGAAGTTAACACCCACTCCTCTCCTAGAAAAGTGAAAATATTACAAGGCAGAATATTTCCTCTAAAAGAGAAACAGAAAAATGAAATCTTAAGAAGGAAATTCAGCCCCTAGCCCCCTGCCCCCATCAGCAGATCCTTATTTGGAAGACAACAGACTGAGCTAGCTTTATTTGCAACTTAAAAGGCTCCTAGCCCCAGGGTGGGATTGCCCAACTCTCCACATGGCCCCTTGGAAGACTATATCACTCAGCAAGATTCAACCAAGCTTGGGATTCAAAAGACAACCTATAAAGTTACCCTTGCATGGCACCATGAGAGTCTGACAACCAATCAGAACACAAGATCAAATTCAAACTACAACAGAGGGTATAAAACCCAGGGCCTCTCAGCATCTTAGCCCTTTTCACCTAGGACTTCAAGCTGACTCCACCAATAAAACCATCCTTCCAAGCAGCCTCCATGTTTCCAGTGTCTTTCTCCCCACTTGGAACTGAATCCACATGGATATTTCTTCTAACACCTTTTTGTGTAATATATTGTATAGTATTCAGAGAATCAATTCTTGCTGGAATTTGATTAAACTTTTATAAATATAGTCAGTTTTTCCACTGTCCAATTTTGGTCTCCTAGAATTGTATTGTCGGCAAGATATTTCTTTTCTAATGTTGTGTCAGAACCGATTCTTGATGCTATCAGCATATTGCATAATAAATTGGGATGCTTTCATTTATACTCTTTGGGATTATGCCTAATAATATATGTGATCCTGGTAAAATTCTCTTAATGCTTGACAGTACCACATAAGATATGTGTGTATGTGTTTGTGTGTGTGTGTGTTTGTTTATTTATTTGCTTACTTACTTACTTATTTACTTACTCAATTTGTAAGACCACACATCTCATCAAAGCAATTCTGGGTGGTATTTAATTGGTGAAAAAAAACAACCCAATAGAGACAGATTAAAAACCAATATACAAACATATAAAAACTACTGATAGATAATCAATTTAAATGATTATGTACTATCATTATGTATTATATGGTCACCCTATAATAAATAATGATAGTACATAATCAATTTAAATGATTATGTACT
>JAEANM010003792.1:0-21825 GCA_017656035.1 Myanophis thanlyinensis
AAGAATTTGAAGAAATGACAGGTTTGAAAGTAAATTGGTTGAAATCTGAATTATTAATGGATAATAATGGTAATGAGTGGGAGAATATGCAAGAACAATTTGGTATAAGGTTTAAAAATACATTGAAATATTTGGGTATAAAGCTTATTAAATGTTTTGAATTCAATTTCAATAACTGTTTAAAAACTTCAATATTCTGATCAAGAAAGGAAAGATTAGAGATTAGTCATATATTAGCAGTCTTTCTGTCATCATATAAGTGCAACCATATAAAGTTTTGCTTAAGAGTTTTGTGAAACCACAGGGCTGAGCTATTCATATTCAATTATCTTAATTTTTGTTAATCTTGTTGTTAGTGTTAATTTTAATGTTTA
Organism: Myanophis thanlyinensis; assembly: GCA_017656035.1. NCBI lineage: Eukaryota > Metazoa > Chordata > Lepidosauria > Squamata > Homalopsidae > Myanophis > Myanophis thanlyinensis. Next base: position 375 of record JAEANM010003792.1, read on the forward strand.
TTATTTTATTGTAAACTGCTCAGAATCAATTTGGATAGTGAGACTAAGGGCATATAAATTTAATAAATAAATAAACACATCTTGTTTTTTCTGTACACTAACATTATCAAGCATTTTTAAATACCTTATGGGGAGTAAAAGTTATGTTCGTACTTCTTTTTTTTAAATCCATGTAGCACTGTGAATAAAGCATGTAAAGAGAAGGGGAAAAGCATGCAAATATAGTTGTAAATTCCTGTCATCCTACTGGATTCCTTTCCTTTATGTAAGCAACCAAAGATATAAATGTTGGACAGTGCAGTGACAGAAGAAACGAAATGTCCTGGTAATCAGTATGATAACACAATATGTGTGACATGGCTGCTTCTAGTCCATATGATACCAATCACAAACTTAAACTTATATCTAATTTGTTTGCATTTTACCTTTCATCTATCATTTATCAATAATAACCTTTATTTTAAAAAATCTGATATATTTTGTACTATAAAATCTGAAAGCACATTTATGCCAGATATCAGTGAGAAATGAGCGAATGCACGTCCAGTGGGGACATCTAAATGAACTTCCCTTGCTGCCCTGGGCAAATGTGAAGCAACCAAGTGGGACAGAAACATGCCTAGAGTTGTCTAATTTGGAACCACTGAAAAATAAATCTGAATTTCAGCCTCTCCACATTTTTTCCACTGAACAAAAGCACAGGACAGCATAATTCCATGACTTTCCTGAGTATCCTCCTCTAACAATATACTGCACATTCATTAATAAGAGAAAATTCTTCTATACAAGGCACAATCTTTTAGTCAGGTAGAGTTGGGGACTAGCTCTTTGAACAGTTGAGAATAATAGTATGAGAATATGTCTTGGTAGAGTAGGCTAGATAACCTGGCCAAGTGAACTAAATATCTTTGTCATTGATCTAAGGGACTGATGTAAAGTAACAAGAGATTCTTATACTGAATTCTATTTCTTCTGCATTGGAGGGTAATTGTTGGGAATTTCTGTTACACATCAGTGCAAAAAGCAAAACAACAAGAAAAACAGACTTTGCAAGTCATAAAGCAACTTTAACAAAAAATAAAAAGATAAGGAAAGTAAAATAATTATGGCATAACTTGCTTGGAAATGCAATGTTGATGATGTTTTATTTTTATAAGTTTACCAAATCTTGAAGGCTTTATTAGAAAAAAGCATATGTATATTTGCAATAGACATGTGTAAAACCATGTTATAGGTCAATGATGATGAACCTTTTAGGGACTGAATGCTCAAACTGTAAGTCTCTTACATGCATGCGCATGCCAGAGACCCAAAGACTATCTGGCTAGCAGGAGGTAGGGCATCACAACACTGGCACCTCTGCAAGAGACAAGATATTTTTCCTTTGTGACCTTCTGTTTCATTGTTTGCAGGGAAACTTCTGTTTCCCTGCAAACGACAGTGAGAAATGCCATGGAGAAATGCAGTAGAGGTGAGCTGGGATGACAGCACATGTGTCCACAGTGAGGGGTCTGCATGCTACCTCTGGCATGCGTGCCATAGGTTTGCCACCACTGTTATAGGTTGACATATATTTCATTCCATGTTGTTTGTTTGCTTATTTAGGGCTTCATATGATGGCTCTGAGTGGCTTACATATTCTAGGTATACTGGATGAATAATGATACAGGACATACTGTCAGCCTTAGAATCTCCATATAGTTCCTGCTGAAAAACTTTCATAATATTTTTGCTTCTAGCTGTCTATCTTATGTCGGCTGTCATAGTAACGGGGGAGGGGGGAGCTGGCTGCATATTTCTCCAGGTCAAGGTCGTATTCTGAGGGACGGTCCGTGGGACGTACGAACCTCTCCAACTCCACCTTGCAGATGTCGCATGACCTGTACCGAAATTTGGATTGGATGGAATGGACAAAACTTGAGGGGAGGGATTTGAGTTTCTTTTGGTATGTGGGTTTTCGCGGTCTTTTCTCAGACCTTGCTTGGACTTTCTGTAATCCGTCATGCTTAGTAAAATAATACCTGTTTTCAAACGTCATGGATCCAGGGTTTTTATTTCTTGAAGTTTGACTGAGACAGAGCTGACACATACTATAATACTAGAGATGAATAAAACTTTGTTTTCATGAAACTCCAGATTACAGGAAGGAGCAGCAGCAGCACCGCCAAGACATATTGAAAAATTCAGGTTTTTTATGGCTTTTTGGAAACCCAGCAGTGCAGGTCTTTCTTTCATCTTTTTCCCAGTCTATGTTGTTTCAGCTGCTTCATGTGCATTTGTCCCATAGTACCTTTACTTTTTGTACTTCACCTACAGGAATAATCAAAGCTTAGTAAAATACATACTTGGTCTTTTTTTAATTGCAAGATGTTTGTATTTCTGAATATACAGTAGGTAACCCCAAAAGAGATGATATATTTACAATGGATTTGGTAGCTTTCTACAAGGAAACTCAGTGGTTCAGTGCCACGTGGCCTCTAAATTGCAAGTTTTTCCTTACTGGAGGCAACCTGGATGAGTAAGAAGGCTGCAGAGGTGCACAAAACAGCTGTTTTGTGTGATTCAGGTGAGCAAGAAAGAAAAAAAAGAAGGGGATATAAGAAAGGATAGGTCAGGGGTGGATGGGCGGGACCAAATGTCATCACTGCTACCATTTCTCTAGAACCAGTGCGACCAGGCTGAATAGCACCACTGGTCACAGGCTGTCTAGTAATGACTAAACCTTATGCAGGTTGAAGTACAGCACATCTGGGAGATGTGGGAGATATTGCTGTCCCTGATTTAGAAAAATTCTGATCCTAAAAAAACCCAAAACATTCTTCTAGCAGTCCAGCTCTATAAAGCATCCTATAAACTGAAGCCTTGATAGTAATAACTTGTGAATCAGTATAAGATTTCAATTCTCCCTCTTGGTTTTTTACAAGGAAAGGTTACATAGCAAAGTGAACATAAAATAACATTAGCATACTTTGGAGTTTTGTGCAATATGTATTTTTATAAGTCTAAAAAAACTCCACCTCTTGAGTTGTTGGTAAATTTAATAATAGCAAATTCATAATGGAAAATATTCCACATAACTCTTCAGATTGTTGTGCTGTGATTTAAGTGCAAGCTTGATATTTTAAAAAGGATATAGAGGATGAGTGTTTTCTCTGAAATGACTTTCTGCTTAAGTCTAGCTTTCTTTTGTTTGATGGTGCTGCAAATTATTCTGCCTTTCAAAAAATCTTTTATTGTAGATTAAAAAAAAAATCCCAGATTTTTCAACAGAAACAATGATATTGTTTCATAAAAATAAAATGTAAAATAAATGTATGCTTAGGATCCACCATATAAGAATATCATTGCTTGACAATATTAGCAAGCCCTACATATCTTTACATGTTTGCAAAGTGGAAGATAAGAATTATCAAGACTACTTGTGTCTCGCAAGCCTCCTGAGAGCAATCATTAAGCTTCATTCAATTTAATTTTAATTTAAAAGTTGAATGGACATTTCTGAGCCCCGTACACTTCTATTTGGCAATGGTCTACCGTCTATTGGCTCTCACTTCCTCAAATGTTTCTGTCTGTCTGTTTCTGTGGCTGTTAATTTATAAATCTACTTACAAATGGTAACAGGATAATCTTTTCATCTTCTTTAACCTTATTTGCCTCTATGAGTTCTCCTTCATGATTATTTTTTTATCACCCCAATGTTAACTATAAACTTTTTTGTGATTTCTCTGAAGCTCTAAAAGCATTTCTCACTTCCCTGTCTTGGTTGTTTTCTCTATTTGTTGATTTTCTTATTTGAAATATTGTTCCTTGTACTTTCTTGCTTGACAACCGAGTTCAGCTGTTGTACATTCTTGTTGCCCAATTTTTTCCCCTGGTATTATACTAGCTTGTTCTAAAAGCAATATGTCTCTATTAAATTGTAACAATTTTTTTCTTCTGTTTTCTCATTATTTTTTTTTATGTCTTCTTTTCTTTTAACTCTTCAAGTTCATATCTCTAAAAATTAAAGGTGCAGAATTTTTTTTCTTATATTTATCTGAATATATTTTCTTGAGATCAAGTCTTTAGTCATGCTTTAATTACTGCCAATCTCTTAAAACTTCATTTATAACATATAAAATTTTACAATAAATGTCAGTTCATATGATTAGACATTAACCAGCATTTTATTTATATGTGATACATATTTTGTTCTATTGATAGATGCTCTGGATATTTAAAATCTATGTCAGCTAAGCTATCACATACTAACTGCAATTATTACAATGGGATTTGACCATTTCAGTTGACTTGAACATGGAAGAACAATTTCTTGTAACTAAATGTACTTCTTTCTTTTGATCAGCTGTAGTAAAACAGATGCAGCAGAAGCTCCATGTTTCAGAAAGGTTTCATCCAGCCATCAAAATTGCAGAATATAAAAATTTTGGTTCAGGGAAAAATTATGAACATTTACGTCCTACTACATTTCCATCCAACACCAATAAAATTATAATGACTATATATGTATATACATACTTTCAGATTTACCAGAATACTATTTAGGCTACACAAGTCATATTCTTTGTTTCATAAAACATATGTCAGCTTTTTTCTTGAGAATCAAACTAAACATTTTTCCCCCAGCAACAATGTTCCTATTAATGTCCAACTTATTTCAACCACTCTTTGACATTACCCTGGTAGAATTCCTGGGAACTACTTCCATTCCTCATGAACATCTGTTAGGAAGAGCTTGGTGATGACTGATTAATTTAGTCGCTTCATAATAGTGAAAGGGGTTTGGATGTCACATAATGAGCATTTTCTTTTCATATCGTATAACACTAGGGAAGATTCATAATGGTCACAAAACAGACTATTGGTATCTTTAAAATAGTTCCCAGAAGAGGTTTTTTTTTTTAATTCATGTTTAATGAAATATCCATATGTGATGTATGCATGCTTAAAATGTGCTTTGCTGATAGGTGATTGTGACATACTGTGTTTAATTTATAATGCTATTTCCACATTATATAAAATGAAGACTTCTATTTTTTAATATATTCTTTTATTTTATTCTGGCTAAAAGCAATAGCTTTCCAAGGCAGATTACAACTATTCATATATCTAAAGAACATATTGAAGCAATCTTGAGAATGTGTCAGTAACATAGATACAATTAATGCTGGTAAATTAGCCCTTGCCTTCTTTATAGTACTAAAAAGTATTATATGAAATTATCAACTGATCAAAACCGGGCAGTACAAATCAACATCTATAGTGATGACAGTGGGCTATGGAAATTACATACAAGAAGAGCATTAAGAATAAAAGAAACAAAATAAAAATTAGTGTATTAATTGTGTTTGAAAGCAGAGAGGGAATGAAGAAATGGGTGTGAATGAAGACAGTTTAATTGTGTGGAATGAAATTAGCAAATGCTCATGCAAATGAAGATATAGCTTTTATAAAAATATTAAATATATGCCAGAAAGGATGAACTGCTGTCCTGCTCATGCAAAGGCAGATGCAGCTTTTATAAAAATATTAAATATATGTCAGAAAGGATGAACTGCTGTCCTGCTCATGCAAATGAAGATGTAGCTTTTATAAAAATATTAAATATATGTCAGAAAGGATGAACTGCTGTCCTGTGGGATATTATGGATGCAATGAAAATAAAAAGTCAGAACATTGTGAGAACGGTGTGAATAAAGAATAAAATAATGTAGGAAAAGTGATTGGGCCATGGAGACTAGTGAGTGACTGTTTAATAAAACAAAGCCCTATCAAATATGTAGTTAACGTATGTCTATTCTCATGGGAAATATAATCTAAAACAATACCTGATTTGATTGTTTAAGATGAAAGAGATTCTGATATGGTAAAGAGGATCTTGACAGTGAAAGAAGTACCATAGTTCTTGGCCAAAAATAGACATGGGGTGGGGAGCAAAGATGAGAAATAAACAAAAATAATAATAGAATGTTTCCAGGAAAAAAAAGCACAAATCCTACACTTCAAAAGCATTAAAGATGATTTAATTTCCCAAGACAATAAATGGAAAGTAGACTTCAGAAAGAGCATATGGAAACTGTGTGTGAAAGTAATTACATTAGCAATTGCCAAAGAAGTACATGAAGTTACACTAATGGGAAATATGTAAACACACACTTAATGGTATGACAAAGCAAAAGATCAAGATGAGAAAATTGCATGTAAAAATAAATGGGAAAATGAGAATGGGAAAATTTTATATATATATTGCATATTCAGGAGAAAATAGTAGAAAGGAAACAATGAAGTCAAAAGCAGAGAAAAGAATTCTGTAGATTAAAACAGGGATAAAAATATATACAACAATAAAAATTGTTCTGGAAATGGCTGAAGATTTGCTGCTTGCTGTTTAGTTTGGATAAAAGAGTGGGTGTTGCTAAGAAATAGAAAGGTCTTGGATATGATTTGATATTTCTGTGGTGTGGCTAACTATGGTATGATAAATAAATGTGGACTTTAAAAACCATTATATTAAATGGGTTATACTTAGACTATGGAATAAATATGAACTCAGGCTTTGCTTTATGGTTTTCAGTACAAGAAGCATTTTATAGATGACAAACGATAGTTAATCTATTAAGATGTATTAGAATTTTCACAAGGGGATTGTGAAGTGAAATTTGGAAAACATCTGATAATGTAAGGATAGTCTTGTTAATTGTTTTCTTATGTACAATTGATAGAAAGGTTTAAAATGAAAATGTAGTGTGGGTATAAGAAAAGAGACGCACAGACCTTTAAGGTATCTTCTTTATTCAGCTCCCTGAATCCAACTGCTGGCCGGCTGGTGGGACACCCCCTTTTATGCAGGGGGCGGACTTCCAGCAGCCTGAAGAGAAAATATATGTCCAGCACTGCAGGTGCAGACCAGGTAAAAAACCCTGTCCGTGCATATGCAGACACAACAACCCTCCCTACTGGTAAGTGTCCATCAAAGTGCTGTTGCACCCGGCATTCGTATTCATCTAAATATGCTGGGTGGCAGTGCGTCCTCTCCAGCCTCCGCATGTGTGTCCTTATTTCTCCTGTGCCATCGCTAGAGGCAGTCGAGGTGGAAGGAGTCTCTTCTGGTCATCCTGTCTGCAGCAGTTGGGCCTCTGTGGCAGGTGCTTCCAGCCTCCTTGATCTTCTGGTCCCAGGTAGGTAACTGGTTGTTCTACTTGCCGGTCATGCCGCTGTCATGCCTTCCTCAGGTTGTTCCTCACCAACACCCCCTGGCTCTCTCAAGTCCGATTCCTCCTCCCTCCGGTCTGGTCTCTCGTCCAGTTCCTCTTCTGGTTCTCTGCTCCTTAGCTGGTCTACATGTCTCTTCCATTCCCTGCCATCATACAGGAGAACAGAGTAAGACCTGGGTGCCATGATTTTGGTGATTGTTTCCTGTATCCACTTCGGCTGACTGGAGTAATTTTTTGCATAGATTGCCCCCCCACTTGAAATGTCCTTAGCGCCAGGGGGTGATCCATCTGTTGTTGTTCTGCATAGTCTGGGTGTATGCGGTCTAGTGTTATTCTTAGTTTTTAGCCTATCAATGCTTCAGCTAGGCTTTGTTTGGTCATGGCCTTTGGTGTTACGTGTTGGGCCATCAGATATTTATTTATGTTTTGCTGTAAATTGCCATGTGCCATTTGTTCCAGCACCTCCTTGGTCAATCAGACAGTCCGTTTGGCCATACTATTCCCCACTGGGTGAAAGGGAGCCGAGGTGGTGTGCCTTATGCCCTGGCTGGCTAGGTAGTCCCCAAATTTCCTCACTGTGAATTGTGGCCCTTTGTCCAATACCACAACATCTGGTAGGCCATGGGTGATCAATAGCTTCTGTAAAACGTTGAGGATGTTTTCAGTGGTTGTGGAGCGCATTTGTGTTATTTCAGTTCATCTAGAGTATGCATCTATGATGATTAGCAGCATTTGCCCTTGGATGGGTCTCGCGAAGTCCATATGTATGTGGGACCATGGTTTCCTGGGCTCTTCCCATTTAGCTGAGGTTGTGACTGGAGGTGCTGCTCTGGTGGTTTGGCACAGTTGGCACAGTTTAATTTTCTTCTCTGTGTCTGTGTCCATTTCTGGCCACCAGACATAGCTTCTTGCTAGTGCCTTCACACGTACTATGTCTGGGTAGACGTCATGTAGGCTGTTTAGTATTTGTGTCTGTAGTTTTGTGGGCATAATGACCCAATTCCCCCATAGGAGGCAACTACGCTGGTTTGACAGCTCGTGTTGCCAGTTTTCATACTTTTTGAATTGCCTTGTGACTGCGCCGGCCAGCCTTTGCCCATCGAGTTGTGCACGTGAGCCAGTGTTTTGTCTTTTTCTGTTTCTCTTGCTATGTCCTTGGCAGAGATGAGTGTCTCACTCATGCTGTCGATGAGCAGAATCTGTGCTGCCAGTGCTGGGTCTTCTATTCTCTTGTTTAGTGGGCACCTGCTTAGAGCATCAGCGTTACTTATGTCTTTGCATGGTCTTTGTAGGAGGATGTAGTTGTAGGCTGCAAGGAACTCAGTCCATCAGGTCATTCATGGGGAGAGTATTTGCAGTGTCAGTTTGTCCCATGCAAGGAGCCCAAGCAGTGGTTTGTTGTCGGTGACTATCTGGAATTTGCATCCATAGAGGTATTTATGAAACCTCTTTATTCCAGACACCACTGCTAGTGCTTCCTTGTCTAGCTGACTGTAGTTACTCTCTGCAACTGACATCATGCAGGAAATGAATGTGATGGGTGCTTCACTTTTGTCTGGTAGTTGGTGGCTTAGTTGGTGACTCTGAATGGGGATGCATCGCAGTTCAGGATCAAGGGCATCTGTTCATTGTATTGTATGAGTTCATTGCTTTTTGAGGAAATTAGATTTTTTACTGACCTGAAAGTGGCTTCTTCTGTTTGGCCCCAGCTCCAGCTGGCCATTTTGTCTAATAGCCAGTGAAGGGGTTCGGCTAGTGTGCCTTTTTGTTTCAAGAATATGCTGTAGAAGTTTAAAAGTCCTAGGAAAGCCTGCAGTTCTATCTTGTTTTGTGGGGTGGGCACTTTTCTGATTAATTCTGTGTTCTCTGGGGTTGGGTGAACTCTTGCCGCATTGATTTTGTAGCCCAGGGTTTCTACTTCTGGTACGGCTATCTGGCATTTTTTCTTTTTTGACTTTCAAACCGGCATCTTGGAATTTCTTGAGCATGGTGTGCCGTTTGGTGTGAAGTTCTTCTCTGGCGGCTGTGGCAATTAGGACATTGTCAAAATATGGGATGATGCCTGGTATGTCCTGCAAAAGACGTTCCATCAGAGACTGAAAAATGCCAGGGGCTATGCTGACTCCAAATTGCAGGTGGTGGCATTTAAATGCTCTCCTGTGGGTAACTATAGTTTGTGCCTCCACAGTGGCTTCATCAACTGGTAGCTGTTGGTAGGGTTATGCTAGGTCGAGTTTTGCAAATATTTTCCCTTGCCCCAGGAACTGTAGGAGTTGTTGAACTACTGGGACGGGGTAGGCGTGCAGCTGTAGTGCTTTATTAATGGTGCATCTGTAGTCTGCACAGATTCTTACTGACCCGTCTGGTTTTATAGGTGTTACAATAGGGGTTTCCCATTTTACATGGTCAATGGGTTCTAAAATCTCTTGGCTGACTAACTTGTTGATCTGTTCATTGACTTTATGTTTTAATGCGAAGGGCTTTTGCTGCAGCTTTAGTCTAATGGGTGCCACCCTGGGGTCTAGGTTGAAGGAAATAGGAGTCCCCTGGTATTTCCCTAACTCACCATCAAAGATGTCCATGAACTCTTTGGTGATGTCTTTGCCAAGCTGGTCTTCAATGCTGAAGACCCCTGAAAGGTTCATTCCCAGGGCTTTGAACCAATCCAGTCCTAGGACGCTTGGCAGGTTCCCTTTCACTACAATGAACAGAAGGTTCCCCTCATATCCATGGTAGCTGACTGGGACTGTCTCTGTGCCTAGGATGGGGATGTGGTTCCCCTGGTAGTCTTGCAGGGTCATCTCACTCTTTTGTAGGTTGGCTTGCTTGATGCCAACCTACAAAGTTGAGTTTTTCCCAAGCCATTATGCTGACTGTGGAGCCTTCCATCTCACATGCTCTGCCATGGATGCTGACCAGGGTCCTGATCTTGGGCCGTCTATTTTTATTTTTCAGTTTGTCTGCTTCCTCTGTTTGGTGCATGATTTTGTGTGGCAGTTGTCACTGTACCTTCTCTGTCTGGGTTGTCCCCATCTTGCCAGCCCTGACTTTTGGTTCAGGTTGGTGGCTTGGGGGGGTCCAATTGGTCCTGCTGGGAGGGGGGCTCTGCATACCCTCAAGAGATGTCCCTTCTTTTGGCATCTCCTGCATATTGCATTCTGGTAGTGGCAAGTTGCTTGGGGGTGATTCCCACCACAGCCCCTGCACATGGGTGGGCGGGACACAGAGGCCATCTTGGACCCCCTGGTCAGTTTGATTTTGTGAATGTTGTCTACTTCAGCTGAGTCGATGTCGCCGCCATCTTCAATGTCCTCATAGTGGACAGATTGGGTTCTGTGGCTGGTCGCGGGGGTGAATTTTCTGGTGGCTTCTACAGCAGTGGCTTCCTTGACTGCAATTTGGAGCATCAGGGTGCTCCTGGTGAACAGTCTCCTCCTCAGCTTGTCATCCACCAAGTCACAGACAAAACAATCCCGCAGAGTTTTATCAAGTTCTGGGAACTTGCAATCTATGGCTACTTCTCAGATGGCTGCTAGGAAATCAACAACCCCCTCTCCCTTTTTCTGTTTCTGGCTGTAGAATGTGTACCTCCGAGCCATTTCGGAGGACTGTGGAGTGTAGTAATTCTTCAATTTCTCAAGTAGTGCTGTCCAGGAAATCTCAGTCATGCGCTGTGGGGACACAACTACTCTTGCCATGGCGAAAACTTGCGGTCCGCAATGGCTTAGGAATACAGCCAGCTTTTGATCATTGGAGATGTCTCTCATCCACTGGCCTTGAGAAAAAATACAAACCGCAAGATGAATGCATCCCATGCTTTGGTCTTTGCGTCGAAGTGGGCGAATGATGTGGGTGCAGACAGTTCAGTAGCCATGATGCTTGCTTCTGTGGTTATGCTGGTCTGGTCTTATTCTCCAATCCCACCTTCGTCACCAGTATAGTGTGGGTGTAAGAAAGGAGACACACAGACCTTTAAGTGCTTGGCAGCTGGTGGGACACCCCCTTTTAAGCAGGGGGGCAGACCTACAGCAGCTCTAAGAGAAAAAGTGTGTCCAGCACTGCAGGCACAGACCAGGTAGAAAACCCTGTCCATGCATGCACAGACACAACAGAATAAAAGATTTTATAATTTTGAACAAAGTAAGACTGATTTTGAAATAGTATCATGAGTATTGTTGTTGTTAAAATATGAAATATGAGACAGAATAATTAGTAAGAGAAGAAACAAATCTGTACCATACAAATTATTTGGAACGTATAAAAGTATACATTATCATATTTGGTGGATATGTAAAAGAAAAAACACATTTATGTATATCCAAACAATTTGGATATTTATATATGCAGATATAACTCAGTACTGTGTAAATCTGATAAATAAATATGAAATAATCCATATCTTCTCAATATCTTATTGTAAAACCAAAAGCAAGACTTTTCTGAACAATAACAACTCACTAAGTATTACAATAACATTGTAAATTTAGTTTCACTCTGATTTGGAAAAAAAATCTAGTACATATTCAACATGTTCCCTAGAAAATTGTTAAATGTTAGCTGTTGACCTAGGGATTAGCTTTTCCAAAGACTGCCTTTTCACACAAAGCAGCAACTGATTGTTTTTACCTGTGGATGTTTCCAAACCTGTTAAATGTTGAAATTATATACTTACATATGTCTGACTTAAAAGCAACTTTTAAAGTGCCAGAATCAAGAGTTAGTTATTTCATCTATTATTTATCATTTTTCCTCATTGGTAGAGTCATATACTTTTATTCAGAAGATTTAAATATCTACATTACTATCATCACTCTTGAACAGTGTTTACTTTTAGTTTCCATTTTGTTAACACAATGGAAAGATTTTCACAAGTGACCAGTGTATTAATATATATCACCTGCTTCATTACCAGAACACACTTTATGTCTTCCAATCTGTGCTTCTGCTATTTAGGATTTTTCTTTCCAGACAATCCTCTTTTCTAAACCCTTTTGAATATAATGTGATAATAATTGTAATATTTTATATTTTGTGTCTGAGATATAATTGATATCCAATATGTACAATAGAAATAATTCAATTTACAACACCTGTCCTGACAAGCTTCACAGCTAATGTTTCATTCCTAGTTAAAAAAAAAATTGGCTTTGTTCTTCCAAATCCCAAAACATCTATAGTATTACATGGTCTAATGAAAGACTGAAATTGAAATAATATTTATGCTAGGAGATGTTAACAAAAGGATGCTGTCACATTCATTTGTTGCTCCAAGCAGTAGCAATTATCACTCATCCAATGTTGATCCAAACACACATATTTAATCATAAAGAAAAGGGTGTTTCAAACCATTTGGGTTTGATTACACAATTGGAACCTTTAACACACACTAAAAATATTACTTACACCCATAATAAACCCAAAGTAAGGGGAATACTTTGAATTTGGTGACCGTTAAATTATTTATTAATAAGATATCTTGGCTAAGAATGAAATGACAGGGTCAAACTGAAATCTAACAAAGTTTACAAATATTTTCATAGATTCCTATAAACATTATCTCTCTCACCCCAATCTATACTGGATCTTCTCAGAATATTTATACAAGAATTGGGTATAAAAGATAAGCTCTATATTTTCATAAATGGTCAACAGATTTTATAAACAATAGAAAAGATAATGTGACTTTTTTTGCAATCTCTTACAGTTAAACACAAGAATTTAAAATTTGGTAGAGAAACCTTATCTAATCTGATGCATTGGATTTTAATTCTCCAAATTGCCAATGATGATAAATTGATAGTCCCATACAAATGGAGAGCACTAGATGGCATAAGGCTGCTTTTGACATGTTTTAAATTGTAGGATTATGTGAATCTTTGATTCAGAATTTCTATTTGAGCTGGACTCATCTAATTGTGCAAAGCAAACTGGTTTTTGGAACTTAATTAGAAATTTATGAATTAATGTAAATAAAATATTTAAAAAATGAATATAAAGCAAGGGTGTCAAATTTGATTGCATTGAGGGCCACATAAAGGTTGTGTTTAACTGTGGAAGGCCAGGATGGGAGGGCCAGGGTGGGCATGACCAGCTCGACATCACTCATGTTGGGGTTTCCTATGGTAGGCTGAGTGTTCTACCAGCGAAAATGTACTCCCAAGCTCTATTTTCAATTGCAACAGCCTCCTGTAACCCTCTGCCAGCAAAAATGAAGCTAGGGAGGGCAGCCCCCTCCCCCATTTTCGCTGGCAGAGGGTTGCAGGAGACCATCACAGCCTAAAATAGAGCTCGGGAGCCTATTTTTTCTGGCTGTCAGGGACACCGCGGGCTAATCCTTCAATGTTTCCAAGACAATCCCATGGTCCAGATCTAAGCATCCCACTGGCCAGGTCCGGCCTACGGGCCTTGAGTTTGACACCCCTGATATAAAATGACACACTATTTTCTCTTTTGGGGACAAAGAATGAAAAATAATAATGAAAGGTTCTATTAGCTACTATTTTTTTTTCTTTTTGTACCTCCATACCTTCTCAGAATCACAATTCATTTTGAAAAATCCCACTGAAATTATATGGCAAACTGTTTCAGTTTTTATTTTGGCAAAATAGAAAACAAAATCTATTTTATGTAACCCATCCAAAATTCCCTCCAAATTTCAGAAATGTTCATGGTACCCCAACAGTTATATCATTACAACCGCTCTAAATTAACTGGAATTCTTGTTAAACAAATATATTTTAAAAATGCAGCCTTAGAAACAAGATGATTGCTGAACTTTAGAATACAGGATCTTTCTCTCTCTTTCTCTCGTGTGTGTGTGTGTGTGTGTGTGTGTTGTACAATTTTCCCGTGTATAATTTGTGACATTAAAAATTTCTATTTAGCAGCAACTTTTGATGCAGGGCAACACATGAACTCTTTTATGGATGCATAAAATTCTGAGCTTTATGTTGGTTATCCCTGATAAAAGGTGATGAAAAACAAGCTTATGTATTATTCTTGATGATGATAATACAATATTGAGTAAGATGAATTGGCTAGGTTCAACATTGTCTTCCAATTACAACATTCAATAGTTGCTTGTTACTGTAATAGAAATATCACTGGAGATTCCCAGCCTCCATTCATTTCAGCTATTTTATCCAGAAAAAGCATTGGGAAAAGTTATCTCCTTCCCCTTGCTAGTTACTGTATATCAGCATGAACTCACACAGATTATTTTTATCTAAATTTATTTACTATTTGGAATAGATGAAAAATATATATGATCCTCATTACTGAAATAAAGGATGAAAACTGCATACAATAGCCTATGTGGTGCTAACAGTTACAGTACATGCATCAGAACCATGAGTTTTTGATTAAATCATTGACATAAAATTCAATTCTATTCTACAGCTAGAACTTTGACCTCTCATGCATCAAATGCAGTATCATATCTAGCGAACAAATCCAGGTTAAAGTATATTTGCCAAAGTATGTCTGCCAAATGTTTATGCCTGAAGACTTCCTACAAAAGAGACCTCATCTCTTCTTTATATTTGGTCAACTTTTCTAAGTAAAAAAAAAAAAATCATTGCAGCAATATTGCTTCATCATAAAAATAATGTTAAGACATTTTATGACATTTTTATCTCTGTTTGTCTTAATATTGGACTCATTTCTCACTGGAACAGCCACATGGTCAGATGTTTTCCCTTGTGTGCTATTCGTACCATAATCCGAATAACTGAATCTGAACTATAACTGAAAAGACAAATGTGCTCAATCCATTAGCATATGACAAAGTCCTAAACTTTGGATGATCTTTTGGAAAGGAGCTGTTAAGTATTCAAAGAAAGAGTGAAGCGAAGGCTTCACTCAGGTCCTCTGTTTAGGTGGGAGAAATACTCAAATATGATTGGTTTACAGTGTTGCTGGCTGGCTATAAAAGGCTTGCCTGCCAGCACTGTTTGCTGGGTTTTTCAGAGAGAACTGTCACTGTTTGAATAAAGAGTTGAAATATCTCCATGAGTCTCTGTGATCTTGGGCTCAGAATAGAACAGGAGTATCAAATGGTATTTGTTACTGATGGTTAATGCTTCTCTTTAATGAAGATTAAAGATGTGCTAAAGACATGAAGGACAGTGACATGGATACTGAGGCATGGCATCCTTCCATTTGTTTCTATTTTTTAAAAAATCCTACCTTACCTTTTTTTTTCTCTTTGGGCATGTCTGAAATGCACACAATGGCATGTGCATTAATTAAATGCAGTATGTTTTATTTATAAACAGTTCCAGACAAAATGACATAAACAGTTCTTCACAAACTAAAATTTAATGTATATTGTACAAGCTAGCCGTTCCCACAAACAGGATTAGTTGAAGTAACTGCTACATTTATATTCTTATAATGCTTAACATTTATATATGTTAAGTTGCTTCTTTATCATTTTTCTTTGCTCCCCCTTCTTTTTATTTTATATCTATTCAATATTTTCATTTATTTTCTTTATTTCTTGTCTAAAAGTTGCATTGATTTTAATCCAGAGGTGAAATTCAGCAGGTTCTAGCAGGTTCGCTAGAACCAGTAGTAAATTTTCTAGCAGTTCAGCAGTTGTTAGAAGAAATCTCCTTTTGTTTTTTTCCACTTTACAAAGTTAATCCTGTAAGGAGTGCAGGAAAAAAAACCAATCTGGTATTGTTTCTATCCTAATCTTTATTGCCGTGCTTACAGAAACTGCCCACCCAGTCACATGACACCCCCCCAGCCATGCCCACCAAGCCATGCCCACAGAACCGGTAGTAAAAAAAAAAAAGAATTCTACCACTGTTTTAACCTGTTAAAATTTTATTTAATAAAAACATTATTTCATCTGTAGATCCAGTTTGGCCTAGTGGTTAAGGCTATTGTGTCTCAGTTTTTTGCTTTCTAACCAGATCCAATCTGGATCTTCAGTTTACTCACTTCAGAAGGATGAAAGGCTGAGTCAACCTTGAGCACAATCAGGATTGAACTCCTGGCTGTGAGCAGAATTAGCCTGCAATACTGCATTCTAACCACTGCACTACCAGGGCTCAGGAAAATATTTCTACATCATAGCCTAAACTAAATGATACTTCATTTTGTATTCTCCTTCTATACTTCTGATGGCCTCTGTATATTTGAATAGTGTTTCAGGTTGAAAAATCTAATTTGCAATCTCCTCATATATAAGTGCTTTTAAAAACACTTCCATTGGTGTGATTTTCCTTTTTTCCCTGTCATTAAATTGTGCACTAGTGGTTATATCAGACATGGGCAAACTACGGCCCACGGGGCTTTTTAATCCGGCCCACCAAACTAGTTCCTAGCAGAAGAAAAGTCCCAGAAGAAAACTTTTTCTTTTTTCTCTCCGCGATAGAAAAAAAAAAAGAGAGAGAGAATCTGGGAAGCTGATTTCGCTAAAGGATCTGATACAATTCCTATGTCAGCTGAAACACTTCCTTATTCATGAGGAATTGTAAGTCAAGCTTTTCCCTATTGTATTGGTGAAGACAAACAACAAACTTTTATGGTTTAGTAAGTGTAGCTCAGCCATGGGCAAACTACGGCCCGTGGGCCACATCCAATTTATATTAGTTCACACAAACACACCATTCTCCTATTCTGGCCCAGCCCCTCTGTCAAATTTTAGAAACCATTGTGGCCCATGAGTCAAAAAGTTTGCCCACCCCTGGGTTATATCATTATATCATCACTAGTTAATATTCACCATCTACATTTTCCTCTTTCCTCTGCTTTTCTACAGATACTTTCTCATATCATTTGCTACTGGTCAGTGACTATCTTACATTCTATAAAATTACTTTTTTCTCATGTTCTTAACCTTGACCATATTCTTTGTTGGATTACTGCAATGCACTGTACTTGGGGCTATCCTTAAAATTCATTCAGAAGCTTCAGCTGGTGCGAAGTGTGACAGCAATACCAGTCTTTGAGGCCCCTAGGATGGCCCATATTATGCCTCTGCTCCGCAAACTTTATTGGCTACCAATCTGCTTCCCAGAGCAGTTCAAGGTGTTGGTTATGACCTTTAAAACTCTTAATGGCATAGGTCCGGGCTACCTGACAAACTGCCTTGTCCCACTAGGACAAGCCTGTTCTATTCAGGCTGGCAAAGAGGTCCTACTATGGATCTCAACAGTCAAAGAATTCCAGGATCCAGGGGAAGAGTCTTTTCTGCTGTAGCGTTTACCCTTTAGAACAACCTACTTTCAAGAGTAAGATCTGTCCCCACTCTCATATCCTGAAAACCTGGCTTTGTCAATTGACCTGGGGACCAAATGGGGGAATTCCATGTTGCAGGTTGCTTCTGGATTGAGGTCAGACTTCAACTCCTCCACCACCTTTGTTTACTATTCTCCCCCCATCCATCTTCCTGATTATCATATTGTTGCATTTTTTATTTTTTTATTTTTGATTGTTTGTTTTATTATTCTATTTTACTTATGTTTGGTTTAAACTCTTTTTATTTATTTTTCCTTTTTATTGTTGTAAGCCACCTGAAATAGTCCCACAGTGAGATAGGTGACAAATACATTTAATAAATGGGTAAATAAATAAATATTTCTAAAAGGGCATGGGTTTAAATACTGTAATGTATATACTTGTAGATATTGTCAACTTATATCTAGAAAATTAATGTTTCTTTTTATAAATTACTTTATTCATTCATCACATTTCTATACTATCCATTTCACTTAAGTAGCTCAACCAAAATTTGAAAAAGCTTATTATAGTATCAGATTATAAAAATCATTGCCCAATTATATGGGAACAGCTAAAGAACTTGCTATGATCAAAATAAAACTTGACTGTGAGGATTTTTTAAAATCATTTAGTTGCTAACCTTAAGTGCATGTAGACAGAGAAGAAAGATTGCATAACAGTAAGAAATCTAGATAGTTTCCCTCTTTGTTTGTTTTTGAGTTTGGGATGATTTAAGTTAACATTATAATAATGGTATGATTACATAAAAAAGAAAAACTGAATTGTTACTTAGCACAAGTTAAGGCAAAGTATAATATGTCCTTAAATCCCCTTTGCAATTATGTACACATGTTACTTACTGCACAACAATAAAAAGAAACTTGATTTAAAAAGTTTGGCAACACAAGAACTTTCCATTCTAATCCCCAAATTCATGAAATGCTTATTGTTTATATTCTTGTGCAATATATAACATAGACGATAGATAGATAGATAGATAGATGTAATATAATGTTAATATCAGGATTCTGGTTATGAACTAACATTGTCTGTTAAAAGTTCAGGGTTGTATGAAATATACATTTTATAAAGAGATTGATAACAAACATTTTAATAACAGCAACTGGAAATTCTCTTTAGAGGTCAAAGAAAAAAGAGATAGACTTTGTAAACTGGGTTACTTTGAAAGAGAAAAACGCATATTCAATTTATATATTTTATCTGCTTTCATAAAAAAGGTGATACAATGCTGAAAAAAAGGATCTACTCACATTTGCTTCTAGCACTAAGTCCAAGTAAGGCTATAAAAACTCCTCAAGAAATCTGTTCTTTTGGGAACTAATAATCATTTATATTTATAAATATATTCTTATAAACTAATGGTAGGTCCAATTATAAAATTGGTAGGCCCTATCAATTAAAACATTCTTTCTAAACTAAAGAATGGATAATAATTGGTGATTGCAGGCTTGTAGTTATCATTTGCAAAGACTGAGAACCAATAATGCAAAAGTATGATTATGTCATGCATACATACCATGTTTCCCCAAAAATATGACCTATTCAGAAAACAAGCTCTGGCATGATTTTCATGCCTATGCCTAATATAAGCTCTACCCCCAAAATAAGCCTCAGTTAAGTCCTACAATATGAGGTACTAGGTGAGGCGAGGCACAGGAGTAAAACTCAAGCTAGGGTGGGGGTGGGGGGGTGGAGCTGTCCCACAAACTCTACATCTGCTTACTTTAGGACCACTGCAGCCAGACCTCCCATGCCCTGACATCTGTTGCACTTCTTCTGCAGCTGCTTGCAGGTGCTCATTGCCAGATACCATGTGGCTCATTGAGCTGGTACTGCTGCTCGTGGCAGAATGCTACAAGGCTTGTCATGACAGTGCTGCCATTTATAGCAGAACACCACAAGGCTTGTCACTCTGATGCAGCAGGATGCTGCAAGGCCTATTGCACCATGAGCAGTACCACCAGTACCACCATGAGCATGTGCAATGGCACATCACACCATGCAGCTTGCTGCTATGAGTGGTGGCACTAGTATAATGCAACTGGCATGATGAATCTCAGAGTGGTTTGCCACAAGTAGTGCCACCAGCATGACGAGCCTCACAGTCCTGCTGCAAGTAGCAGCACCAACTCAATGAGCCACACAGTGTCTGGCTGCAAGCAGCCACAGAATAAGTCAAGCAGCATCGCAACAGGTTTTGGGACATGGAAGTGTGGCTGCAGTGGTCCTAAGGTAGGCAGGTAACACATCCCTCAAAAATAAGCCCTGGTGCTTATTTTGGGGCAAAAAAATAAGAGTGGATCTTATTTTTGGGGAAACATGCTATTCTGTTTTTCTCTAATTTTTCAAAGATGTTTGTTTTCATATTTGTAAAAGCTATTTCAGCATTATTTTAGTATTTATAAATCATAGGAAACTCAAATGGATGATTTTGGATCTATGATGAAAGAATGTCCTGTGCTTTACTAAAAAATGTGTTAGAGCCATAGGGGGTTTGAATCACAGGTGGTCCATCTCTGCTTCAAATGCTCATTGATCATTAAATATTATAGTATATCAATGTCAGTTTGATTGTTTTATCTGCAATTCTGGGTCATTTTTTTAAATGGGGCCCATATGTGCTTATCCTCTTGCAGAATGTTTGAATTCTTTTTTTTTTAAATAGTCACTCTATAGCAGGGATGTCAAACTCAATTTCATTGAATTTGTCTGAATCACCTGTTGAGTTTCACAATCGTACTAAAGGAATGTGAGTAGGCATATTGTGAGCCTCTTGTGCCACCTACAGACCATTACATTTTATTTAAAAAGCACTTTCAAACCCAAATTTATCAAAACCAAATTTAAAAATCTTAGTGAAATTATCATGATTACAGCATGCAATTTTTTCACATTGTCAGTCACAAGGATGTAACTCACAGAATCTGTGACCTGATATAAAAATTCATATTTCTTCTCTTTTCCCTACCTTCTCCTGTCTTAAATTACTCAAATGTTGTTTAAGATTAAATATGAAATCCTGATTTGGGAGTCTTATAATGGCTTTTATTGTTGCTGTTTAATGATGCTATTGATCGTGGCTGAATGTCACCATATGATTATTGTTCAGTTCTATTTCTGACAAATGCCAATGGAATCAGACTGGATTAGTGAGGTAGCTGCTGACATATTGTAGAAGCAGTCTATTTTTAACCTGCTGTTGTTCATCAAAGAGGATAAAGAGTTTCATCTGACTTTGGAAACCTTTATAACATATTTTTTCCCAGATATAGGATAGAAAGCTTGGAGGAGAGACATAGAAATCCTAAGGAACAAATATATATTTGATTTAATCTACAATTTTCATGACAACTTGATAATTCTTCAATATCTTCTTTATTTCTTTTAAACTGAAAAGGAACTAGAAGCCCTGTCCTTGATCTTCATTCTATTATGCTCCCTGTTTTAACAGTCACTTAATAAGAGCTTAATCTGTTTAAGCCAAAGATCAAGGATGACCTAATTGTTCAGGATACTTAGTTTGAAACCACTCTTAATAACATGCAATTGATATAAAATGACTGGGTCAGAAGGTGAGCAGCAAATACTTTTATAAGTATTTAATGAAGACTATTATTCTATACCACAATATGCCATTCAATTGAAAATTGTCTGAGCAAAATGAAGATATAATATTTTGAGAAACATTATTCCTTTACTGTCTTTACTAAATATAGGACTAAACTGGGATCTTTGAGATTAAGAAGCTTCAGTGATAACCAAAAATAATAAAACTGTTTGACATCTAAGGTGATTTCTTCAGCTCAACCCAGCCAAGACCAAGTGGCTGTGCTTTCCTGCACCTAGATTTAGCCAGCTTCCATTATCGCTGGCTGTGGGGAATGAAATGTTCTCCCCCATGGAGATGGCTCGCAACTTGGGTGTCCTCCTGGATGTACGGCTGTCATTGGAAGAACATATTGCAGCCGTCTCCAGGGGGGCTT
>JAEANM010003793.1:0-12034 GCA_017656035.1 Myanophis thanlyinensis
ACACACACACACACACACACAAAAGGAAAGGCGATTTTCCCAAGAAAAGTTCATTTGGGGTTTACCTTTCTGCATTCTCCCCACAGAGCAGAAGCGGAGGGGGTGTGTGGGGGGGGGAGAGAGAGAGAGAGAGAGCCACTTACCTATGCCAAAGCCTCATTACAAAAAAGCCCTTGGGAACCAAGCGGGCCCCGGTCTGCTCTCTCCTTCTGTCCAGCTCAGATTCCTTTTGCTCTGTCCAGAGAAAAAGGTCCTACCGTAGCGCTCGCCGGAGAAGGACTGGCACAACCCCAGCAAGCTCTTTTTAAAGACTTCTTTGTACGGCGAGAAGCGGGAGAGAAAGAGGAGAAGGCTGCTCGGGCAGGAGGAACAGAGGGCGGGAGGAGAGGGAAGCCTCTATTCAAAGGGCTCCTCCAACATAAAACGGCCCCTCAGAAGTTGTTGTTGTTGTTTTAAATGTCCTAACCGGGCTGGAATACCGGTTTGGGAAGGAAAGGCGGGGTGGGAAGAAGGGACGGGACGGTTGAGATAGGACTCACCGGAGGGGCTGATTGAGAAGGCTTATTATAGGAGGGCTTGAAGTAGCCGGGGAATCTCCCACGGTGACCAACACGCGAAGGAAGTCGCGTGGAGAGGAAATCAGGCGGGACACGTGCAAAAAAAAAAAAAAGGTGGCTCAATGAAGGGCAGCGCTCTGGAGATTTCTGGAGAGCCGGGTCTTGCAGGTTCGAGCTGGTGTTTTTATCTCCATTTCTGGGAAAACCTACTCTCCTTCCTTCTCCCTCCCTCCCTCCGTCCGTCCCGTCCCCCCTTTTATTTTTATTTTTTACTCCTTCCTCCAAGAAGTCTCGGCTAGTCCTCTCAGGGAAAAGGCTAAGAAGCCACCCAGGCGCGAAGCAAAAGCAGAGGCGCCTCTCGCTGCGGTAGGAGGAACGGTCGTTGCTTCGTCCCCCTCATCCGTCTCTCCCGCCTGCTTCGCCCCCCCCCCCTCGCCCCACCAACCCTCTCCCACCACAGTCGCCACAGGCACCAATTCCTTCGAATACCAAGAGAGCGCGCGAACGGTCCGCCGACCCACCCCACCGCCGCGGGGGGGGGGGGGGTGGGGGAGGGAGAGAGAGTCAGAGAGAGAGAGCAGGTGCTCCGAAGGAGGAGCCATCCATTCATTCACTCACCCGTCCTCGGTGGGAAAAGGCGGGAGCGTCGCCGAGGCGCCGCCCTGGGGGCAACAGGGCAAGAAGAGCAGCAGGAGCAAGAGCGGGTGCACGGGGGGGCGGCGGAGCCCGGGCTGCTCCTGCGCGCGCTCTCGCTTCCCATGCCCGGCGCCCCGAGCTGGATGCTGGCAAGCTCTGCGAAACAGACAGACAGACAGACAGACTGACAGAAGGAAAGCCGGTCGAGAAGTAGAGAGAAAGAGAGAGAGAGAGGGAAAAAAGGACTTAAGCTGGAGGGGCTCGCGCAGGCGCGCGGCCGACGAGCGGCACCGACGAGAGTCGGGGTGGTGGGGGGGGGGGGAAGGAAAGCGTGGCCGGCTGGGTTTGCCGGCGGTGGTGACGGAGAGGAGGCGCGCGGGGTCGCGCGGCGAAGGGGGAGCCCTGGCGCTGCTCCGGGATTGAGCGGCTGGCGTCACGGTCTTTTTTCCCCCCCTCTCCTGCCGCAGCGAGGCTCGCCTCCCGCCCAAAGGAGCCTCAGCAGCCTCTCTCCCGCTCGGCGGACCCCTATATTTGTTAAATGGAGGCGGAGGCTCCCTGGGAGCATTTCTAGCCTTCCGTGACTTCGCTTCCTTTTTTTCCCCTTTGGGAAAAGCAGCAAGCCGCGGCAAGCCGTTCAGTTGGAAGGTGAGGGCTTCTCAACAAAGGTCCTTCCGCAGAAGAAGGGCCGAGCCGAAATTCCCGTCTTTCTTAGCTTTCCCATTCCTTCGCGCTCGCGATGCTGCCCGAGGAGGGGGTGAAGCTAACCTGCTACGCTCTTCCTTGCTCGCGGAAGCGCTGAGGGGAACCGGGCTTGTGCAGAAACCAAAGCTGCGATCACGATTCTTTGCAAGATGGGGTGGTGTGTGTGTGTGTGTTTTCCCATTGCTGCAATGGACGGTCCCTTTTTTGTTGGCTTGCTCGCTCTCCTTCCCAGAAAGCCGCGTTTACCTTGGTTCCCAACAAATGAAATGCCTTGCAGGCGAGCGGGCCTGAGAAGGGCGAGAGAGAGAAAAGTACGTTTTCAGAAATGTAAAGTTGAGATTCGGCTCCCGCCTCATTGCTTTTGAGAAATAAAATCCTTGCGAAAATGGGTAGGTGCCGTAAACGGATGCGCGGGGTGAGTTAGGGAAGTCGTGCGATAAGGCAGATCCCTAGGATGCCTGGATGTGCTGGGCCTTCCTGGTAAGGGGGGGGGGGAGATGTATCCGCGGGAGAATTGGGGAAGGTTGGTCCGTTTTCAGGCTTTCTGAGGAGTTAGTTACCCAATCCATGGCATCTCTCCCTCCTTTCCTTCATTCTTCCTTCTCCTCCTCTTCCTTCCTTCCTTCCTTCCTTCCTCTGATGCCCTCTCCATCTGTATGGTTGCAATGCCCATAGCATCTAGCCAGCATGTTCCCTTGCAAACTGCTCTTCAACTGGATAGAAGTTTTTGTTTGTATTGCTGCAGGATTGCAGAGTTCGATATGATGAGGTTTATCATGGTTAATAAACATAATTAATACAACCTTCCAAAGGCTTCTTGTCCTGCCTACCATGCTTTTACTATAACATGCAAATTAGCAAGGAAGAGAAACAACACAACTATGAATATCAGTGAGTACTGGCTTCTGTTCCCCAGAAGATTCCTTGAATGGCATTTCTATTTTGAGTCAAGCGTTCCTTATCATCTTCAGTGGTTTAGGTCTATGCTTATTTGGGCCATAGCTAAGCTGCAATTGAATTGCCACCATTTCCCTATTTGGTTTTTAGCTAACCTGACTTTTTACCATTTAAATGTGTGTTTGAATACATGCAAGGGAGGATTTACCTCTGATAGGGTGGAAGTTAGAAGAGATTATAATTTGAGAGTATTTAAGAAGTTGCAAGGCTGCTTGTAATTTTAGCTGCAATACAGATGATCATAGCCACTCCTGCTGGAAGTCACTAAATGTAAAGTGGGCAAAATAAATACGAGATACTTCCAAATAAGGAAACGCCTGTTTTATTTCTAACATAAGACTGCTTTGAGCTAAAAGTCGAAAAAGCCACCATCTTCACATTCTAGTTGAAAGGTTTCCAGGAACATTTCCCTGGCCAATCACTAAAATAAAACTGGATCATTTGAATCTTAGATCTGATCCTACCTTACCTTTGTAAGGTTTCTTTTTTCTTCCTTCATATTTGTTTTAAATCAAGAATATACTGTATCAAACTAAATACGACACTATATGATACAGTAAGGCACATGTGTCAATCTTGCTGGGGCCACACTGCCATCACTGGTATTTTTTGATGTTTTTCCCATTTGCAGAGCTGGGTTTGGCGTGGTTTGCACATGACTTAACTGGCCCGCGGGCAGCCAGTTTGATAACCCTGCTAAGCTCATAATCGGGTAGATGGTTAGACAATTTGGAAGAAGGAAAATATTTGCTGGATTTCATTTGTTTCTAATCTCAGTTTTGCACTTTTGAATTTGTGATTCTCTAGTTTTAAAAAAAGAATAAAATGCTTAGTATTAGGGGAATGTGTGCGTTAAATATATATCTTCATCAATCACTACTTTTAATGGTGTAGGACTTTAACATCCCATTGGTGGGATCAGCTATCGAGTGTAAATTTATCACAGGCAGGTCAATAACCAAGGGAACACACTAAATAGATCCACTGGAAAAGGAAATGGTGGCCCACTCAAATTGCCAAAAAAACTAAATCACCATTTACAACCAGGATTGTGTCAAAATTATAATGGAAGATGAACTCCCAAGACTGGAAGGAGTCCAGCAAACTCCTGGGGAAAAACAAAGCAAGGACAAGTTATACTAGTGCTTATGACAAAGCTGAATTAAAGCAAACAGAATGACTAGATGTTGATGTGACAAAAGGAAAATTTGATGCTGCCAAAATAACAAGGCTTTGTGTTAGATTCCCAAATCAAGGCAAACCTGATATTTAGAGCAGAAACTTCAACATACTGTACATGTGAGTTTAAAAAGTCTTAAAACACAATTCCTGACAAATTACTGTGACAAAAATAAATTGGAGATAGACTGAACTAAAGGGAATTTTGAAATAAGTGTATTAATGAAAATAATTTAAAAAAATGGAAAATAGGAAAAAATGTAAAAATTAAACAAAAGTGCACAGATAAGTGTAAACTAGGAAATGTTTAGTTGTTTTTTCCCAGTACACTTTTTTCAACTAAATGAATGTTTTTGTTTTAGTAATACCACAACTTCCTTTGGAATCATTAGAAATCTAGGCATTGATTCTGACTGAAGGGCTGCTAGGATTAAATGTTTGTTCTGAGTCACAAGATACAACAATTGAAACATGACTGACAAGTGCCTAAATCCTAAATAATTATTTCTTAGACAGCTCAGAGGATGGTCATTTTGCCAGCTAATCTTAGACAACTTGTTCTACTAAGGCATTTGCACATTTGTATTATACAAAATTGTTAGACTGTGACAATGGTTTTAAAAGACATTTGGTAATTATTTCTGGTTTTATCCCTTCATTATTTTCTCTTGCTGTTTGTCTTTTAGCTGGTTAAATCTACTACTTAACAGCTCAAAGAGCATTTTATATGCCTTCAGATTTTTCTGACACATAGACAATGTGGTCTGAAAATCTCAATTATATGAAAGTGAGGTGACCTTAGAATTTCGATTTCAAATTTATTTTGAAGTCTATGCAAAATTTAATAATTTGAACAATGACCAGGTATGTTCATAGATGCAGTAGATAAGTAGACCTATAGGTGTTTGTATACATCTGTGCACTCAAAGACTAGTGTGATCCTCCCTTCCAAAAGTAGTTTTCTGAAAGGTTGAAGAATGGAAAACCACAGGAGAAAGAAGTCTGACAATGCTTCCTGGTGAGCTGGAGGGGTATGATAGAAATGGAGGTGTGATAATTGAGGCAGAATAATATATCTGCCCAAAAATCCTGATTGAGATATTAGTAACAATAATAGAAATCTGGACTGGGAAAAACAATTTAATTTTGTTCCCTTCCACAACAATCTTCAGTCCATTCTACAATTATCTCAGCTACTATCATTTTTTTTTAAATGCAATGATTTGTGGATGGGATATTATTATTTCCTAGGTTTGGGAACTGGAGAGATTCAAAAGGTTTCATGTCACATGAAATACAGTTCCATCTAGTTCTCACTTAATGATGGTAATTGTGATCAGAATTTCGATCACTATCGATGTCTAATTAAATGGTTAGGAAAAGCTTAGTCCTCCACTGGCTAACTAGACTGATTCCTTCTTTTGGCATAATTTTGGGAATTGTGGCTGCTATTCTTTTCATGTTCTTAAGAAAACAGTAACTGAATAAGAATGATTTTAATTATGTACTTTGCTAACAAGAGTATTCACTTCACACATTGAATCAACTTGGAACAGTGAGTTTTTCATTAGTTTTATAGGAAGCTTTTATTTTTATAAGGAAGTATTACCAAGAGAACATGTTGATATTAGGAAGTAAAGTTTTTACAAATGTATCCTCCACCCAAAATGCCAGTCGCTATTAGGCAAAATCAGAAAAAATGATTTATTTGCAAACATTGCATTGCACTTTATTATTGTGTTATAGCAATATAACTATTGATAGAAGTTATATTTCTATACTATAATATTTTTTGAACTTGTATTCCATCCAGCTCTCCACATCTGTATAGTTCAATGAAGATAAAGCTCAACATTAAAATGTGTGAAATTTGGAAGCCTTGGTGTTGTTCTTAATGATCTAACTTGCCATCTGGAATTTTTAGCTTCATGCTGGAAAGTGTTCAAAGAAGTTGGTGTAGAAGTACCTAGTCTACATTATTTTTGCATTCAAGAGATGATGATTCTGTAAAATGTGTCATTTGCTGGAAGCTACTTAAAAGAGTTAACTATGGTAGTGAGAGAGCTCAGCATAATAGCTGCTTAGAGTTAAGATTGAGATTTTCACTTATCTCATCCACTAGGACAGTGTAATTCAATTCAAGATTCTTGAATATCTTGCCAACATGGACTTGGATATAATGATTGCTTACCAGCTAATAAACTTTTGTCCTTGAATCCCTTTTAATGGTAATGAAGAGAAAGATAAGAGCTGATTCAGCTATACATCTGAGTGTTTTGCAGTTCAACAAAGACAAGAACTGTATCTTCAAAGATTGTACATCTTGCAGCACCAAGAAGTTCATATAGACAAAAGACAATTGTTTACTAAGTTTTCACTTTTACACTATCGCTTATTTATTTTCCACTTGAATTTTATTTAATTGTATAAGGGAATTTAGAATTCTCTTAGAATTAGAGTATATATAGAATTTAATACATTCAGTACTAGGCCAATTGCTTTAAAGGCGTGGCACACAATGATTGTAAGAGATAATTATACCAGCTATTATTAAATATGTGATGATTGGTCCCAAAGTTAGTTTTATATCACTGTTGTAATTGCAAGCAGTCACTGTAGTTGTTAAATGAGAACTACCTCTATTAGTATCCTAGGAAAGGGATGGGAATGCATTTCTCTGAAATAAAGTATCTTTCTGTATTAGCAACAGGATCTGTTGAACATTTTGACAAGTATGGCCAAATGTAAAATCCTAACTTGTTTTATTTATCTATTTACTTATTTGTCATATTTATATGGCTACCCATCTACAATCAGGTGACTTTGGGCAGTGTACAATAAAGTCAGTACAAATTAATGTTAAAGAAATTCAAAATTAGGCTCAAAACTAGAATTAAATAATAAGGATATTATTTATTATTTTGATGAAGAGTAAACTTCAATATTAAGTCCTAACTTAGTTGCAGTGGGTTTTGTAAAGGTAGATAGGGAATTTCCATTGTTAACAGTTTAAATCAGGAACACTGAAGATATTTGTCCATGTTAAAAACTTGGGCCTGGAGATCTGTGGGCACTGCTCTAAAACATGTTTTGAACAGACTTTCCAAAACAGGTTTACTGTTGTTTACTGATGTTTATGTTTATCTATAGGTGCACACATGGAAAAAGGAGTTTCATACTTAACACTTTGCTGAAAGGTCTATAAACATAAGTAAAATAGAATGAGGACACACACACACACACACACACACACAAGCCTAACTTTGAGAATATAGAATCCATCTCAATCTTTTCTCTGTAGCTGAGCCCTTAGTAAACTATGCATATATTTTGGCCTGGATTAGATTGGATTTAAATGTTAAAGCTTAAGTATAGCTATAAGGCTTAGAATTTAGAAACTAGCATAGGGTACCAAAGCTTGCTTATTGTTATTTTTAAGGATTAACTTTTTAATCTAACTTTTTCAAAGCATATATGAACATCATTAGATTTATAAGAAATTATAATGAAATATTAATTTTGTCCAAATGAATTTTGGAATATAGATACTAACATACTGAAGCAAGTAGAAAATAAATTGAACAAGACCCATCATAAAACATCTGATAAGAAATAATTGCTTTGTAATTTACCCACATAATACCTTTATTCTCAGCAATGATTTCAAGTGAGATCTGAGAAGAGGTTAGATTTATAATCTGACAGATTTTTATCTGTTTTTTTTTTCTCTGGGTTTAATAACATTTTAATAATATGTCCCCATAGATATCTTTATTTCTGCAAGCCAAGAAGATTGTTATGCTAATACTATTCTTTAGGCCAGTGGTTTTAAAATGAGGGTAATTATCCTCTGGGCATATCCTGAAAGTAATGGAGCAATTTATAATTGTTTGTTTATAAGTCAAGGATCCAGTTTGGGACTGACACTACCAAGGTATTTCTGTAGAAAAACAAAGTCTGGTTTTTGTAAAGGACTAATGACATTATTCAAGACTGGGAAAAAGGATAATAGGGTCAAACAGTTTAAGAATCACTACTTTAGTGAGGAATATAAAGGATTGTGGAATCCCTTTAACATTGTACTGAAGTGGCTAAAACTATCTTTAATGGCAATGTTTACATTAATCCTATTTATAATGTCTCATTTCAGCTGGAGGTGTGATGGAATGTAGTGGAAAGTGGATCCTTGGGGGGGAGGGGTGTTAGGGTTCCAAGTAATAGATCCATCACAAGCAAAAACTCAATGGCAGGTGGATTCCTTAAAGAATAGTTTTATTGAAAATACCAGATTGGCACATATCTGGTGAAAACCAACCATGAAGGGCCCCTTTAATTTGGTTTTCACCTACGGTAATTAAAAGTAAAAGTTTTCCTCTCAACCCCAAACAATCAGTCCAGAGGTGAAATTCAGCAGGTTTTAGCAGGTTCACTAGAACCAGTAGTAAATTTTTTAAGTAGTTCAGCGAACCAGTTAGTAGAAATCTCCTTTTGTTTTTTCCACTTTACAAGGTTAATCCTGTAAGGAAGGCAGGAAAGAAACATTCAGATGTTGTTTTTAGCTTAATCTGTATTGTCCTGCTTACAAAAAATGCCCACCCAGTCACATGTCTCCCCCAGCCACACCCATCAAGCCACGGCCACAGAACTGGTAGTAAAAAAAAATGAATTCTACCACTGATCATAGCCCAAGCTTGTTTGATGGATCTTGACCAGAGGTGAAATTCAGCAGGTTCGCTAGAACTGGTAGTAAATTTTCTAAGCAGTTCGGAGAACCAGTTGTTAGAAGAAATCTTTTGGTTTTTTTTTTTCACTTTACAGGATTAATCCTGTAAGGAAGGCAGGGAAGAAAGATTCTGGTGTTGTTTCTAGCCTAACCTTTATTGCCCTGTTTACAGAAACTGCCCACCTAGTCACTACCTCCCCAGCCACGCCCACCAAGCCACACCCACAAAACTGGTAGTAAAAAAATTGAATTCCACCACTGAATCAGTCACATGGCCCAATCAAGGCAGCATCCGCTAGTCTAGTGACATTACTCTTTCCTCTGGCCAGGTGTGAGAACGTTCTTGGTTCCCAAGATAAAGCATTTTATTTTGACTACGTAACCCCAGCTAACTCTAATCCCCACTCCGTATCCTTTGCTCCAGTGTGACAGCACTGAAGACTGAAGATGGCTTTGGTCAGATCAGCTTCAGGATTTACAGGGGGTCCATTCCAGAAGAGGAAGGGGAAACTCAGCTCACATATTATAAATGAGAGAAAGAGGGTGATGACAGCTCCTCCCTAATAGTTTACAGAATATATTGTAGATGCAGATAGTAGAGTCATCAGTCTGGCAAGATTTTGTCTATAGATGTGAAACAATACAGAACTCAGCTTGGAAGAATTGCCTAAACTAGTGATGGCAAACCTTTTACTTACCAAGTGCCAAAAAGTATGTGCTTTGCACGTGCCATCCACAATTGCGTGTAGCTCCTCCATATGCACTGCATGTGAAACTGCACCATCTGCGCATGTATGCAGCTTTTGCATGTGCAATGCATGTGTGCTGCGCACAGGCACTCTCACACACATGAGCAATGGCATGTGCATCTTCAGGAGAGCTCCAAAGACCTACTGGATTTCCGGCTGCAATCGCGCATGTACAGAAGATGCCCGAAGACAAGCTGGGACCTCTGCAATCATGCATGCATGTATGCGCAAACGCATGTGCATGCTCAGCTGGAGGTAAGTTGACTGACAGCTTGTGTGCCCAGCAAGATGGTTCTGTGTGCCACCTATGGCATTTGTGCCATAGATTTGCCATCACGGGCTTAAACCAAACCATTGTTCTTAGTTTTGAGTCTGACAAGAAATCTCCAACCTTTTTGTATCACACCCTGAACATGGCATCTTCAGAAATGGCACTTTCCAGTAATCAGTATTATTTGAAGCTCCTCAAGGACCAAGAAAGATGCATGGAGTTACATCTGAGTAGTTTCTTTTATTGCTTCTCACCTATAGACATAAATCTTGCCAAACTAAAACAACTGTCATACCTGTGTCGGGTTATGAATCCGAGGCAGAAGATCAATAGCTGACAGAGAGTGGGAGAGTGTCTCCTTTGGCTGTGGAGGAGGAAGGGGAAGGGCACAGTCAGGCTGGGCCAAGCAGGAGGGAAGTAGAACAGGAGAGAGAGGGCTCAGACGAGGACAAGGGCCACCCCCTCCTCATCCTAGGGCATGCAGGGAAGAACGTAGAAGAGAGCAATGTGGGTTGTGTGGTTTACAAGGGAGGAGAGGGCCCCAAGTCCCTTCACAGGGAACACCTGAGTAGGGAGTTTAAAAGGAAAGGCAAGTGGGTGGAGCGTTTGTCGGGAACAAACGCTGAGATTCTCTAGTTCATAGTGTCTGACATTCCTGGCTTCCTTCCTGACCATTTGATTCATTGCCGTGCTCTCGTGTGCTTATCTGATTTGGCTGCAATTCGTGTGAAGATTCCTCACTGGTGAGCCTCATTCCCTTGGCTTGTGGGAGTCATTAATTGCAGACATTCTGCCTGCGGTGTTGGATTGGAAATTAACAGCAAGAAGCTGCTACAGGTTTGTGGGAGAGTTTTACTCCAGACAAGAGAAACGGGACACTGGTGACAAAGTTTGTGCTAATAAAGGGACTTATACCAATTGTCTGGCTATGTTGTCTTAGTGCCACGCCTGGGTCATCACAGCAACTATTTGCATTACTAAGATACACTCTGAGAATCACCAGACAGGAGCCATTTTATCCCTCTTCTGACCAAATTTTCCATGCTTCACTGCCTCTTTGTCCTCTGGAAGGCAGCCTTTCTGTCCCGGGAATCCAGACTACATTCTTCCACATCTGACCAGCCACAAAACACTTTCTTGCCAGAAGCCCAATTAATGAGGTTGCTTTCTGTTATCATTTCAAGTTTGCCTGGAGGCTTTCACTTCAGTCTATGTTTTACACACATTCTTCATAATATAAAATAAAAATAGTGACAAGAAGAATTATTTCTAAGCGACAGTTGCTGCAGGTAGGCTCTATCCACTGCTATGTTAAAAAAGAAAACAAAAAGATAATAGCTAATGGACTCATTTTCAGTACATGAACAAGGTGTGTGTTTTGTGTGTGTGTCTGATAGTTTGCTGTTTATCTCAAGCTGTACAATGTACTGTATTATCCTAGCCTTGTTTTCAGAAAAGAAAACATTATACCTGTAGCAAATGAATTCAGCCGTAGTCGAGCATCTACTTTAAAGGAATAGATGGAGGTTGTGGGGAGAGCGGGTGGGGTTCATAAAAGATGAAAAGACAGTTGAGAAAATTACAAAGTTCTATAACAAAGAAGATTACAGGTTAGTCCTGAAATTAAAGTCTAACCAGTTGTTTCCTAAAAGACTAATGGACTGAAGTTATCGCTTGCTGAGAAATAACTAAAATAAAGTTCAAAATAATTATGGAAGAAACATCTGTTTGTTTAACTAGCTTATGCATTTGGCTGGGCGTTTCATTAACCAAAAATATAAGAAAGAAAAACATTTTCTTTATTTTCTTCATGAAAAAATATGATAGGGAAAAACTGCCTCCTTTCCTCTGTGCTTAGCAAATCTCAATTGATCTTCCCATTTTAAAGATAAAATGTGTGTGTGGGGGAGAACTAATATTTCAGATAAGAACAGAATATAAGAGAATACTATGGTGTGACCTATGTACCTGCAGCCTGAAGTGATAGAAATTGCAATCAGGTTTACTCCTTCAGCAGAAGTATTAATTCATTTAACTTTGGAAACAATTTGCCTGACACAAACATGAAAGAAGTTATAAGGATAAGAAGTAGTCATTTACAGTTGCTGAAAAGAAAAAGTATTATAAAGTAAGGGAATCAGAATCTACTATCAGACAAATCAATAATAAACAAACAGTTATCTCCAAACAGCAGAAGACAAACACTTGAATCACAGAAGCAAATACACAGAGAGAGAGACACACACAGACACACACACAC
>JAEANM010003794.1:0-21824 GCA_017656035.1 Myanophis thanlyinensis
TCTTGCTTGTTTGTAGGTGACCAAATACTTATTTTCCACCATAATTTGCAAATAAATTCATTCCAATTCAGCCAATGTGATTGTCTGGATTTTTTTTTCTAATTTTGTCTCTCATAGTTGAGGTCTGTGATGCCAATTACAGACTTCTCTCATCTTTTTAAGTGGGAGAACTTGCATAATTGGTGGCTGACTAAATACTTTTTTGCCCCACTGTAAATCTATTTTGAATGTCTTATCTTTAAAATAATCAAATTTAAAGTTTAAAGTACTAGAATAGTGTTACTACAGCAAATTGAATACAATGTGATGCAGTTGCAATATTTAAAGATGACGATAAGAAAAATGATATAATACTTTAAGGGTTTTTAAAATAGTTCTTCTAATATAGGCCCACAAAACAAAGGTAATGCGGTACTGTAAAATCTTATCTAGATTTTAACATTCTAGATCTAAAATGTTAAAGAAAAATAACAGCAAGTAAATTCTTCTGGCACCAAAATCTCTTCTGAAGGCAAGACCTGACCAAATAGACTGTATTTTACTTTTCTGTTTATACTCAACCTTTCAAAAATTATACAGAATTAATTCAAGCAGTTTAGTAGACAAATTTCAAGTCATATTTCAGCTTGTCAAATTTTCACCTTCCAAAGGTGATCAATTTATATTCCCAGACTAACAAAACACAAATACAAAATTTTAAACAAAAAACAAACTTGTAACAATGATGAGGAGAGGGTATCATTAAGCTTCTACAAGCATAAATATTGCTTACAACTTGGCAAGTTTATAATAACTGCCTAAGTTCAGTCTTGCAGAAGATTTCTGACAATTGGATTTATATGTGTCAGTTGTCATGGGTGACACAAAGGGCAATATAACTTCTATGGATTACTTACTTGATTTCTGTATCTAAGCAAACACATACAGGATATTGTTGGTATGGAAATCTGCTACAAACTCTTTGTAAGCCAACCAGTGTTGTCTTATCAGAGATATGGACACCATATACATTTAATAAATTAATTAATTTAATTGTCTATGCTCACCAAATACACTAATTTGAGCCAAGGTTAAAAAGAACTAAAAAAATGTTATAGAAAGGGAAAGGAATCATCCATTCATAACCTGCAATTACACCATAAAAGGGTGGCTGATTTGGTCCTTTTATTTTGTAGATCTACATCCCAAATCCTCTGTTTAAGTTTGATTACAGCTTTCTCTAGGTTGAGTGACAATATTGACAGAAGTGAAAAACACAAGAAGTTAGAATCAATGTGAGGGTGACATTCTGACTTAGAAAGAATAAAAATGATATCATTTATGTATGATGCTTCTGAGGATCGGGGCTGGAAATATATCCCATTACTATCACCTCTAATCTGCATTGCATAATTAGATGTAACAAAATTATTAACCTGACAAGTTGACAATAAATAACTGTTGGAGATGAAAAATGGTAAAACCCTAGGCAAATATATAATTGTCACAAATTACTAAAAATAAATCCTGTTTGGTGGGCCACTGTGCTAGCCCCTTGTTCATTGCAATGAATAATTCTTTATCATTCCCCAAAAGTGGATTAATTATATTACTCTCCCTCTATACAAGAAAGGTGACAGGCAAAACAGGCCACTAGTAGGCATCATTGCAAAAAGGTATCAGGATAGTTATCAGTACTACAAAAATGTTGCATTAAGAAAAACAGGCAAAATCACCAAGAACAAGTAGTAACTTTAATTAGTTTCAGCCAAATATACTTTTAATATTAGATGCATTGTTCACATTTTAATCACAAGGATAAGCATTGTCAGAGCTCTGATCCTAAACAGAATAATGCACATTTTCATGTATCACATGAAATCCATTCTATAACACCAGTGATTAAAGGATTATAGCATTTTCTTGTGAAGAATATTCTGCATGTGGGACATGTTGCCAAAATACCATTCTTCCTTCATAAGCACTACTACATTTTGTCCAAAATAAAACTACTTATAATTAACTTCTGTGTCTTCTATTCTCTCACTTATGTGATATTTTCTGGTAGGAATGCTGGAAAGTTAGTAAAATTATTTCCAGGTGCAGACCCAGAGGCTTCAAGTTTGTTCAAAGCCACATTTATAAATCTCTTCTACAACTTGTCTCTCTTTCAAATATCAAAAACTGTCAATATAAATAGCTCAATGTCCTTTTCTCATCAATTCATAGTTACTTTTTGATGTACTTAGTTTATCAAATAATTTAACTGTATCAAACCATGAAAATAGACTTTTAGCTAAATACAGCCAAATTTGTTACAGAGTAATTTTTGACAGCTAGGAATTTTTCTTACAATCAGTTTAATACGGTAGTTTCTTTTGTCTTCAAAGCTTTAAAAAGTCTTTAGAGAAATTAATAAACACACATCAGAAGAAATGACAATTCAGTGTAACAATTCCAAGTACAGCTATCAGTTTTTTTAATGTTCATATTTTGAAAATAGATGTATCTATTGTCTCTTTCCCATTCTCCATTCACCACAGCAAAAAGGTTATTTAAGTGTGTAGTATTTATACATGAAGAGAACATAACTCTATAACTACAGTAGTTTCCTCACTTTCCACAATCCAACTGATTGCAGTAGGAAGTCTTTTTTACCTGTAGATTTCTCATCACATTACGATTTAGAATGCAAAAATATTAAGTTCTAAATTCTACAGATAACTCCTAGGAACATAGAAAACTGTTTTCCCTAAATAGGCTATTTCTGCTTTTACTTAATAATAGCACAAACATGTACTCTCAACACTAATTCTCTTTCTCTTTGCAAGGTTATAACCTCATCCCCAGCACCCAAATGAAATATTTTTAAATTGTCATTATTTTTAAATTGTCATTAGAGAAAAACTAGTATTTTTCTCCTTATACCACCTTATGACAGGCTCAGGGGGTGCAAAATCTGTTACAATTCACCATGTATTGGCAAAGTCTGGTGACCACTATTTGACCAGTATGCTCAAACTTGTGTTTGAGGTTTTGTCCTTCTTTATTACATATTTCTTTCCTAGGTTTCTTTCATATCTGTCATCCCCTACCTCAGTGGTGACAAACCTATGGCACACTCAGAGCCCTCTCTGTGGGTATGCATGCCATTGCCCAACTCAACTCCATTTCTCTGTGGCATTTGTCATGCCCATGTCGGGTTCTGAATCCGAGGCATAAGCTGTGCTGTGGAGGAGGCAGGGGAAGGACACAGTCAGGCAGGGCCAAGCAGGAGAGAGGCAGAAGAAGGAGAGAGACAGCTCAGACAAGACTAAGGCCCACCCCTTCTTCATCCTAAGGCATGCAGGGAAGAACGTAGAAAAGAGCAACATGGGTTGTGTGGCTTATGAGGGAGGAGAGGGCCCCAAGTCCCTTCACAGGGAACACCTGACCAGGAAGTTTAAAAGGAAAGGCAAGTGAGTGGAGCATTTGTCAGGAACAAACACTGAGATTCTCTAGTTCATAGTGTCCAATATTCCTGGCTTCCTTCCTCACCGTTTGATTTATTGCCGTACTTTTGTGTGCTTATCTGATTTGGCTGCAATTCGTGTGAAGATTCCTCACTGGTGAGACTCATTCCCTTGGCTTGTTGGAGTCATTAATTGCAGACATTCTGTTTGCCGTGTTGGATTGGAAATTAACAGCAAGAAGCTGCTATAGGTTTGTGGGAGAGTTTTACTCCAGACTGAAGAGAAACAGGACATTGGGGGCAAAGTTGGTGCTAATAAAGGGACTTATACAAATTGTCTGGCTGTGTTGCCTTAGTGCCATGCCTTGGTTATCACAGCATTTCTTGCCGTCAAACAATGAAACAGAAGCTCACGAAAGAAAATATGTCATCTCTTTCAGAGCTGCTGGTATTGTGATGCCCCACCTCCCACTGACCAACTGGTGTTCGGGTCTCTGGTGCACATGCATGCATGCATGCAAGAGGTTTGCACTTGGGCACTTAAAGGTTTGCCATCACTGCTGTATCTCATTGGTTTTTGACACCAAGTTAACTCCAGGTTTCCAAAAAGGCAGGAAAGTAGCGACCAGGCTCTCCACTATTTATTTAAAAAAGAAGAGGAGGCAAGTTGTGCAAATAGACTTTAACACTGCTTTGAAATGTGTTTTCCTGAGAGAGAGATTTTGCTGCTATTTTCCAGTTTCATCATTTTCCCCTCTAAAACAGCTGGTTAAGTTATCAGGCTCCGTAGACTGAAATAACAGCACAATTATGGCACAGTTTCCTTTCCTCCTCTTTGAGGCTCTTTCCAAACATATCTTTATTGAGGATACAATGTCCTACTGAGGCAAGATGGGCAGTAAATAAATCTAATAAATAAATAAATACTCTGTCCTATGATTGATTTGCTTTTTCAAGTAATACCAGGAAGGCAGAGTGCTTAAACAAGGCCGCTCTTCCTAACCTGATTTCTAAGGTGGTAAACTACTTGCTTGGCAAGTGCAAGCCACCAAATAACAAGCTCTCCCCCCGCATCCCACTCTGACTAAATAAGTTAATACAGGTAGTCCTCAAGTTATGACCACATCAACCCATAATGTATGATGGTAAGTGGCCTTCCAGGTGCGATTCAAGGTATTGGTTCTTACCTTTAAAGTGCTCCATGGCTTGGGACCCAGGTATCTACAGGACCACCTGTTGCCACCATAAGCCTCCTCTGGGCCAGTGCATTTCCACAGGATGGGCCTCCTTGGGGTTCATTGCCTGGACATTGTCGTCTGGCAGCCCCAAGGGTTCGACCTTCTCTGTGGGGGCACCCTCCATTTGGAATGAATTGCTCCCAGAGATCTGGACCATCGCAGACCTGCGGACCTTCCGGCATGCACTAAAAACTTACTTATTCCAACAGGCCGGTCTGAACTAGCATTAATTAACAGGGATTTGAAATTGGTTTTTAAATTTTATAATTTTAATTTTTTTACTCAACCACCCATTTAATTCTTTTTAATTTGTTTTTAAATTATTAATTGTTTTTTAGATGGTTGTACACCATCCCGAGTCCCTTTTTGGGAAAGGGGCGGTATATAAATTGAAATAAATAAATAAAACATTTGTTAAGTTCGTAACACGGTTGTTAAGTGAATTTGGCTTTCCTTTTGAGTCTGATTGTCAGAAGGTGACAAAATGGGATCACTGCAATTTGCACATTTCACTGCAAATGTGAATCAGTTGCCAAGCATCTGAATTTTTATTATGTTAATGTGGGGATGCTGCACTGGTTGTAAGTGTGAAAAACAGTCATAAGTCATATTTTTAGTGTGATTATAACTTTGAATGGACACTAAATGAACTGTTGCAAGTCAGGAACTACCTGTACCTATCTGCTTTCATCTCGTGCAGAATTTCTCTCTCACCACCAAGCAGCTTGCATTACTGTGTATTTTTCTATATGGATTCCATATCAATGCCTACAGGTTCTTTTCCTTTTCTTTCAGAAAATGGAGCATTTAACTTCCCTTTGGTGACTCTTCCCCAGACCAGGGAAAGCATGGTGATTATAAGTCCTACCTCATTAAGGCAACCCCTTTGTGAGTAGATGCCATAGCATTTTCTCCTTATCACTCTTTTGTCTCAGGGTGGTCTGAGAGGAATCTTTCCAATGCTGTATTTGTTGGAATTTCATTACTAAAACTTTTATTAATTGTATTTCTCCTGCATTCACCATTTTTTGTATCCAAGTTGCCTGTGCTAAATTAGCTAGCAATGTACCCAAACAGGACATGATAAGAGGAACAGATAAACCAGGCAGAGAGGTATCTATGAAGATTCTCAGTTATCCGAGTCATTGTTGTCTCAAATGTGCTATTTTTTTTCAAGAGGCAACTTTCTTGGACTTTCTGGACTCCACTTGGTGGGGGGGAAGCACCTTTGGGACAGGTAGAAAGGTCACAGAGTCCTGAAGTCATGTTCTCAGTATTCCTGACACAATGGATGCTCTCACTGATGGTTGGAATTGCGGTAAGGGAGCATAGTAAGTGTGCCAGAAGATAAAATCAATGTCTTGGCTAGAATGACCAGCAGGCTTATATATCAGGACAATACCATTCTTCAGTGTCTCAAAACAGACACAATAGAGTCAGGAGAGACATTGGAATGTAGGCAGCCAATTTAATGCCACCAGTGTTGGCTGCCTAATCAAGAATGGACTGATACTACTTTAGTTCAGCAGTGGGAAAAGACCCAATATTACCAATTATATGTGAAGAGCAACCACAGCTGGTGACTCATCTTTCTTTCCTCTTTTTTCATTTAGTAGAGGCTACTCACTTTAATCATAATTGCCTAAACTAATGTGAATGCAAGAAGTTTGATTATTTTTTTCCTGTGTGACACTTGGTAGTCAATTTCCACTATGGCTGTCCCAAGTCACTTAACACATTTAAATCCTGCCTTTTCTCAATAGCTGTTCAAGTTGGAGAGCAACATAAGCTAAAAACTATATGGTGAATTGGTTATAAATAAAGAATCCTTCAAAAATCTAAAATAACAGGAAGAAAATGATACTAAAATGCATATCAGTCAAAAACATTTTAACTACCACAATTTAAACTAATGAAACATTATTTAGTACAGATTTGATCAACCTATAGCAGGTCATTAGAAGGGGAGTCCACAGCTTGGTGAATCCTCTGAAACATCCATAGTGTTCTGTTTGGGGTCTTAAAACACACAAAAGCATACCTGGCTGTATGCCATAACTAATGTGGAGATAAGCAACCCCCTGGCTGAGAGCCCAGCATGCTATCTCAATTAAAACAAGGTTTGATACCAACTCACAGATTTTTTTGAAAGCCTTCCATACGGCTAAATTAGTAAACTGTTGTTTCCTGCAAAATTCCCCTCCCTTCGTTCCACTTATAAGCTCTCTGGGAGAGACCAATCATTAGCCACCTATATTCTATTTTCTTCTCTGACCCTGCTTCCGAAGCTGTTCCCTCCTCCTCTCAGCCCTATGCATACGTACATCAGGGACAGACTCCCTGTTCTTCCTCACTGCTCCCTTACTCAGATGCTACCTGGTGGCCGACAGGCCTCTTTAGTCCCTGCTCTGACTCCGAACACTCCCCAGAGTCTTCCTCAGCCTCCAGGGCAGTCCCATAGTGTTCATCACGGTCAGATTCCACCAACAGCTCAGCTGGCTACTGTTGGGCCACAACACATAATCCCTAACTTGTTTATTTCTCTTGGACAACAGATCACATTGAATGCATGTTACAATGCCTAAGATTTAAAAGCTGAAACATAATTTTTAGCAAAAAGTCTAAACAAAACCTCATTGCAAAGACTTTTCTAGCTAAAAACCTAAATATTCTTCTCAAAGTCATGAGAATATATAACGATTGAACTCTTAAATCAGATAGACATATTGTAGGATCCCAATAGTCATTGCCAAGCAAACAACACTCCATCTCAACAATACTCAGTACTGCCTTTTCAAGCAGAACCTTTCAGAGATTCCATAACTGTTCCCATACTCCTGAATCTCATCTTGACAGATCACTACAGAATAATATATGATTGAATTGAGAAGCCACTAAGCACTGAAGTACCTTAAAAATTTGCATGTTCTGGAGAAATGGACAGGAGCTGGGGCAACAACAGGAGCACATCCTGTCACGTGACACTCAGGTCTGAAACCCAATCTGTCAGCTTTCCAGCTGACGAGTCTAACCTCTAAGCTATCATGCTTCCGGGGAGAAATTTATTCATGTTTGAATAAATTTGATTTATTTATTGTAACTGATTTATATATAGCCTTCTCAAGAGCACAATGCAACATCCATAGTGCTCCTTCCTCCTACTTATTCCCTATCTTCCCAGATAAGTTGGCTGAAATAGAGTGACTGGCCAAAAAACCCCCCCCCCATGCCATCCATTAAACTTCTACAGCTAAAAGTAATCAGGGCCTGCATTGCCCTGCTCTTAATCCAGCACCTCAAATATCACACCACTCGTAAAAATACAAATAAATACAGTAATATTTTGAACTCTGCAGAATAGCTTTTCTTGGGAACTGCTCCACTTTCTGTTATTTTTAAAGCAGCCTCTTAAGCCAGAATTATTATGAAGTACAAAGTGTATACATACTCATCCTGCTTTCATCCTCAATTCATTTTCTCCTCCAGCCTTATGTGATTTGTTAAAACAAAGGAGCGGAGTTCTTTCTCCCCTGTGAGGCTAGACTTTCCCTTTGTCCAAGAAAAAAAAGTGCCAGCAACCTAACTTACTTTTACTCTACAGCTTTTTCCACATGGGGCTTCAATTATAATACAGAATCTATCCATTAATATCAGCTCTTCTCTTTCAAAGAAAGAGGGAGGGAAAAATACCCATTTTTATAAATGTATACATTTATGCTTTACCTATGTGTATGTATATATATGTACATATCAGAAACATGTTAATTGTAGAAAAATGAACAATACTAAAGTTCTTTGAAGGCAGAGTTAATTTTAATGAAATTCCACAAACAGGCCCTTTTGAGAAAGTAGCAACATTTTTGAACATTAAAGAGAAGCTCATTATATCAAGACAACTCCAATGTAAAAAGCCACCCATCTTCAATCACTGCCTATCTGCATGCTAATGAACTTGCTGTGTGAGGGAGAGACTGAGGTAGGAGAGTACCATGAAGACTGTCTTAAAGCACACAGTGTACTATGCCAAGGGGGGGGGGGGGTTATGGGAGGAATGCCACCTTTAATCAATAGAACACCTTTTCACTGGTACCTTAATAGCAACTGA
Source organism: Myanophis thanlyinensis (assembly GCA_017656035.1). Taxonomy (NCBI): domain Eukaryota; kingdom Metazoa; phylum Chordata; class Lepidosauria; order Squamata; family Homalopsidae; genus Myanophis; species Myanophis thanlyinensis. Next base: position 8,774 of record JAEANM010003794.1, read on the forward strand.
AATGATTTCAAACGCAACACAAAAGGAAGATGATACCTAGTAAAGGTTTCTGTAAGACATAACATTTCTTGCACATTCTTTCAGCATTCACATGCTGTCAGCATCACTGCAGCGAAGACTTTCAAGTTTTGTCAGACAGATACCGCCTAGTACAAAGTCTTTGTCATAATAATTTCATTGCGGTGCCCTGATCAAACATCTCGACAAATCTGAGACTGAAAAGTGAGAGCTAACCATTGACCTTTGATTATAACCACCAGCACTAGTTTTAATAAAACGTCTCATTCATTGGTTTCTGCTGCCAACAAGGAAGGTGTGTTAGAGCCTCAGAAAAATGAAGTCAATATACCATTTACACCCATATAATGATTGCTATTATTCACAGCTGGACTTTGTGAATGTACCAAGTGAAACATAGTGATCTTAAAACAGCAAATAAAAAAGCCATACAAACAGAATGTTCTACCTTTAAAATAAATACAGGTTTTCAATAGTCTGATTCTTTTGCCTGCTGCCAGCTTTCATGTCATTTAATAACCTTATTTCCACAACTTTTACTGCGAGCGTTTGCTGCCATTTCTTGGAACACTGCAGACTGGGGGCAAAGCTGAGTTTTCAAGATCACATGAATCCTTTGGTTAATGAACAAAACGCCATTTAAGTTACAAAATTATTTTCATCCAGGTTTTTAGTAAAGTTTTTCACTATTTTATGGTTTATTTTAGGGGAGGGGAAGACTTTTTTCCGAGAAAACACAGTAATTCAGATTCAGGTTAATATCAGGGTTCCAAATAACATCCCCAATGTAATAAAAACCCTCAAGATACAGTATTACTCAAAATGAGATTTTATTGAAGACATCATATTGGCACATCTGGAGAAAATTCAAAACTGAATTCCCACGTTTTCTCCACCCAAAGTAAAATCAAAGTTTCTTCCCTTAAATCTTCACAAGGCACTTTCTTCTCCAATCCTAATCCTACTAGAGTAGCATCGACGGGTCATCGCCTGGTCCTCCATCCACAGGTGCAGGCCAGACATCCTTGATTCACATGGAAAGAATTATGCAGTGATAAAAAATACCCCAGCCAGCTAGCTAAATCTAACTCCTTTACATATCTTCTAGAGGTTAGTGTGGCAAGTCTAAAAGAGAAAATACTGCAATTCAAAGAGAATTAAAATTGAGGGGGGGAAATCTGCAAAGAGTCCTTTTAGGCTTGACATGGGACTTTGAAAGCACTTTCAGAATACTTTGGTGTGTTTTTACCCACAAAAGATATTTGCCTGGTGGGATCCTGGAAAAGAGACTTCTCTAATGTTGTCCTTGCCCTTTAGAAGACCTTACCACCAGAGGTGGGCCTTAGAGTGTTAGAACCCAGTTCGGTCAACCAGCATGGTGGATCAAGACCAACCTTAGGGATGGTTGTTGTCATGTAGGTATTCTCACCTTTTTAATTTTTAATATCATTAACCGTGTTTGTTTTTTATTTTGCTTTTTATTTAGCCTTCTATATTTTGTTATATGTTTTTATTGTATGCTGCCCAGACTCTCTTAGGTAAAATGAACAGTAGTAAAATGAGAGTTAATAAATACAGAAATATACAAAACTCAATGCTCAAAAGAAACCCAGTTAGAGTCGGTCTTACTTATTTGCTGGTTAGCGTTGTAAGTGAAGGGAGAAGAAAAGCAGCCTGAGAACATTGATTCCCTTGAAAAGGGAAAAGTCTTATGAAAAGTGCTATTCAATTGATTTGGTACTGCTGAGCCACCATATATCAAACCTAACAATCTGAAGGCTATCCTCTTTCTCTTTAAAGGAAAAGCTTGTTTCTTTCATCATTTAGAAATGTTGGAATAATGAAAGTAGGAGAGTGGCCCTCTTAATATGTGTACACACAACTTCACTTCATGTTGATTTCAAGAGTAGAGAGGATAGGTTGCTGCAGTGAAATCCAAAAAGTTTTTATATATAAAATAGAAGGAAAGCACTGAGAGGCAAAAATGATCTTAAAAATTTTTAAAGTTGATACCTTTTAGATCTCTTGGGAAGCACTTGGAAATAGAGGGCATCTGGTTTTAATTTAATGAGAATAGGTTTTAAGAAAAGCACTAGAAGTTTTCAAGAAAATGACTATCAAGATGTTATGTAAATCTGGATCTTTCCCCAAATGTCCAACTAAAGTAGGATTAAAACAGTTGTTTCTCAACAACATACCTTTCATCTAGATTTATTTACTAAATTTAAATCCTGCCCACTCCAAAGACAACTAATATCATAATAAAAGTGCAACAGCATAAATATAAGATTAAAAAACATGTAATAATTAAAATCTACTAGTTTCCTTAATGAAGCAGGTCAGACGATTTTGACAATTTATTTTTGAATTTCTGCCCAAATTTTAAGATATTTTTAAAAAGGTTTCAGTACAGTAAAATCTTCGCAGCACGTTCTTGATCGTTTAATATTTGAGAATTCTGTGCTCCCTCTTTGTAATCTGAAACTGTACGTGTAGCACCCACCCCCTCTCTCTCACACACACACACATCATATCTATGCACTTGCAGTCATGTTTTCTGTACCAATAAAAACTACTTTAAAATTTTCAAAACAAACAAATCACTAACAATTTGATGGTTTCGGCTTTGTCTCTAAATCTTTTTGTTGTTCTTTTAACTAGAATTTAGAAGAATAAAACGTGAACACTTACAGGTATATATTTTTAAAAAATAGTGATGAAGTTGTGAAGTTAAACAAGAAAGAGTTGTTCACTAGTTGTCTCGTCAGAAGCAATGTATTCATTAGATCCTATAACAACTCTCGTCCATTAAAGATGTGCCAACCTGTTACTCAGCCTTTCCAAATGAGAGTCTGTCCCACATGTGGTTTGGAGAATGCCACACACTGTGCAGCAAAAATCCTTGCTAATTTGGCATTTGCTACTAAAAATTCAAAACAGACATAATAAGATGAATCACTGACCACAAATCTAAACATTTACCTGGTATTTCTAATATGTTTGGGGTGGGGTAGGGAACAAATTAATCTTTTTCTTCCACGATCTTAATTCAAAGATTATAATTCGCCAGCCTTGTCTTATTTTTCACATACATTTTGACTGGCAAAGAATAAACTGAAAGTTTTGAAATGTCATTCAAATAAGGAAAATTCTATTTCCAAATGACCCAGTACTTGAATTAAAAAAGTAAACATTTTTCCTTTCATTATATTCCCTATCTGGACCAATCTAAAATTGCCTTCCATAACAAATTTGAAAAATGTGTGGAAAGCTACACAGAAGTATTATTCCAGTTTATTCAATAGCAGAGAAGATTCCCCTGGAAAACTATAATCTAATTATGTTAGTTAAAAGTTTTTTAACCAATTTATGTTTTATCCCGATTTGAGTCTCTTAACTATCTCAACTTAAAGGCCTTTGCTAAGCTTCAGTGTAATGCACACATTTTTCCCTTCTTTTTGTTTCTTAATTTTCAACTCATAGAGAGAAATACTCTAGTCACATACTATTTCATAATACAATACTTACTCCTCTATTCCTATTGATCTTACAACTTTTTTTGGTTTGATTATCAACATTTGCAACTCTGTCAGGAACTTTTGTTATTTTTACTAAAGTGTTGGTGTTGATGTTATTACACATAACACAAAATAACTTTTGCCAATAATTTACCTAGTGTTGGTCTTCGGGACTGAGTTCCTTCCAAAAACCTAGGATGTCAAAATGCATTGACTGACTATATATGTGGACCAAGCGAAGTGGCCTTTAATAATTAATAAATGGAGATTTTGTCAATGCACAGCTTTTCTAAAGGCCATCCATGATTTTTTGGTGTGATGTCCACTGTGCCTATTATATAATTGGCACCACCATGGCCAGTTTATGCCACATTCTTTCAATTTCATTTCTCAGCTCTTGACATTTTGTGATCTTCTCCAATTCTTTATCTTCTTTTCTACCCTCTCCTGGTATTGCCATATCAATTATCCACATTTCCCTAATTTTAATCTGTTAAATCTGGTATGTTATAAACCAAGATTTCATCAGTTTGTATTTAGAAATACCACAATATTTTAATCTCATTTTCAACTGCTTTTTCATATTTGGTAGTTCCCATCAACTATAATTTTTAGAGATGTTTCAGTAAATCGTTTTAACAATTGTTTTATATTCCTCTGTGTAGTCAGGGTGTGCAAACTACTTGCAAGTGTGCTGTCTACTTGAAATATTTACTGTTTCTTCTGTTTCTTTCTACAATCTACACTTTCAATTATTTTTGAAAATAATTTTTCAATCTGGCTTTGATTGTATTAGTTTTAATAGCTTACACTTAAGCCTTCAGTTTCTTTTTTAAATACTCCAGATGCAAGATGTTGCCAGGTTCTATCTTTATACACTTTCCCTTCAATCTTTTGTAGAAATTGATCAAGTAATGCTTTTCCTCATCAGCATTCTGTTCTTGTTTTTATTACATTATTTCAATATTCATGTTTTGTTTCTTGCACAGTCAATAAGTTTCAGTTTTTAACTTGTTCTTGATTGTCTTTTACATAATCAACTAATGCATGCTTTTCTTCTTCAATAGTTTGACCTGAAGGAAACTTCTGCCTCCATTTCTGCAGAGTAGATATGGGGATGTAATGCATAGTGAATACCCATTAACTTTTGTGCTTTTAGATCCAAACTGTCCAGTTCAGCTTATATCCAGTTAATAATTCTAGCAAGATTTTGTACCCCAGGTATGGTCCATATATCAATGGTTTTAATGATGTTTCAATGATTCAAATTTGTCTTTAGCACTTTTCCCACTCTTTGGTTGTTTACTTTACTAATCACATTTTAAACTTGTTCATGTTTAATATTATCCAGCTATAAAATGCCCAGATACTTTGTAGGCTTCATCATGAGGACTTCTGATTATTTGGCCATTCAACATTTTAATTCCATTACTGTTTTTCATTTTACCCTGATTTATGGCTATTGCAGCATATTCCATTGCTATTATCTATTTCAGTTTTTTCATAAAGATCATCCATATAAAGAAAATTTTATTAGCATTTTTTGCTATTTGGAAGACAAGCTTCATTTCAATATCAGTGAAAGTAAAGTGAATCATAGCAATGACAAATAATAAGGGTGATAATGCGTTACCCTGGAAGATGCCTCTCCTAATGTGGCAAGCCCATATTTTTTATTTCCAAGCACCAGTTCTGTCTTCCACTGCTTCATTATTTTTTTCTCTTATTATTTTGCCATTCAAACCAGAAGTTTTCCATAACCACCAATAATCCAATTTTTGAATGATTGCTAAAGCTGTGCTATAGGCTCCTAATGCATGAACAGAATTGTTGATGGTGGGATGGTGATTAGGTATAATGGTGAGCTCTAATGATACAAACTTCGTTAAATAAGCAACTATGACAATGGGTGGCAATTCTAGTAGTATGTAATTAGAGTGATTATACAACACATGTGCTGCATACTATATATGTCTGTGTGTATGTCTGTATGCATCCAAATATAACAGTAAGGGCTCAGATATTCATTTGCTTTCATAGTCTATATTAAGTGTTTTACATACTGTGCTGCCCCCAAGAGAGAGATTGCTTACCTTTTTAGTACACTATTACAGGTTAGCTCCTGATAGACAAGAACCTTGTTTGTCATTGCAATCAGCTTTTCTTCTGTAGCAAAATAATGTGGGAATCGATGCTGTGCTATTTCAACAAGCCTGTTTGGGGCCCAAAGAAAATTACTGAGAAAGGATAACCATTGATTTTCAGAATTATTGAAAAATGAAAGAAAGCTATCTATGCAGAAAATTTCAATGAAAAGTAAACACAAGTTGATAAGTGTATATATTTTATTCTTTCCCATATTTTTCAAAACATGCCATTAAATACATCCCACCCCAATTTTTTGTGAAATTCATAGTAAGCAGCATATTCTGATTCTTAAGAATAGCAATAAATATAGATGAATAACAAAGAGCAGATAGTTATAATTATCCCCTCACTTTTCCAATTATCCACCAGATCATCTAGTTTGCGGGACAGTAGATCACCGATCACTCAGGAAGACCAGACCTGCTAGATCACCGACAGAGGAAGAGAACACTGAAGAGAACACCCTAATACTGAAAGCAGAGATAACTACCAAGAGATTCCCTATTACAGGGGTGGGCAATTACGGCTCCTTCATGACTCGTGGACTTCAATTCCCAGAATTCCTGAGCCAGTAGGGCTGGCTCAGGAATTCTGGGAGTTGAAGTCCACAAGTCATGAAGGAGCCGTAATTGCCCACCCCTGCCCTATTGTGGGAAACTTGGTGCACCGATATCTTCTGCTGCCAGTTCTTCATTTTTCACTAATGAAAGACAGAGAATTAGGAATCATAAACTGAAAATGAAAAAAGAATAAAAGAGGTTTCATAGTCATTCAAGGAGGGACTAGCTACAAACTTCCCAAATTCTTTCAAGATCGAGAAATACAAAAGATTCACTTCTTGAAGAGCATGGTCCTCATTTTCTTCAGAGATTGTAGATTGTAGCCCTTACTCTATCCACCATGGATGAAACGCTTAGCTGGTTTTGGCTGGTCTCCAAAAGTTAAGTGAGGCTGGAGTTGGTTAATGCAATTATTCACTGGGAGACTATAGTACTCCTTCTACTGTAAATTACAGTACATTCTGGAATATTTAAAAAAGAGCGTCCCTGAAGAGGGAATGGCATATCATTCCTGTATTGTGGCAAACCAAACAATATGGACATGTCCATCATATCATCAATAGCAGAGGTGAAATTCAGCAGGTTCACACCTGTTCTACAGAACCGATTATTAGAAGAAATCTTTTGTTGTTTTTTTCCACTTTGCAGGGTTAATCCTGTAAAGATTAGCTTTACAGGGTTAATCCTGTAAATAAGGCAGTTGTTTCTAGCCTAATCTTTATTGCCTTGCTCACAGAAACTGCCTCTCCCCTTATTACATTGTATCTTTGGTGAAGTTTAATTCTGTTCTTGGTGATGTTTAATCCTGTGGCCACACCCACAGAACCAATAGTAAAAAAAATTGAATTTCACCACTGATTAGGAGTCAAGCATAATTTAAGAGGTATCTTTTTTTAGCTCTTGCTACAAGCAGAGAAAGTTGTTCTATCACCTTCTCTGTGCATCCCAGTCTTAAATTACAAGAAAAAATAGCAGAGAGATGGACACTTTGTGGAGTGCTTTTGAGTCCCTATAAACAACCACTCTGAAAATGTGCAAACTCTCAAATTTTTGAAAGTATTCAGAGGCTTAACCTCTTTGAAGATGAGCAACGGGACACTTATGTATCCATCACAGAAAGGTCAAGTGGAAGAAATACAAAATAGCAGCATTTAATGACAATCTTAACAATTATTTCAGAATGAACTTTCAGCCCCCAAACTAAATTACATAAATGATTAAAAACTTGACACATATTTCTTCTCTTTTAACAAATATACTCAAATGCATTCACAAATTGTCAGTAATTCAGTGACATTATCCTTAAGAGGATTGGAAACCAGAATGTTGTAGATGCTCATAATGGATTCATTAGTAAATTCAACTGGATCAGGACTGCACTCTAGTGGGAATTTCACTGAATTATTAACAGAAGTAAAGCAACAAAGCAATCTTTTCCTTTAATGCTGATAGATGATAAGTCACAAAAAATACAGCTGGCTATTTTTGCAAAGGAGTATTGGACTATACAAAATCTGGTCTCTATGTTTGGAGCTTGCAAAATATGTAATTCAGCAGAAGGAAGAAAAGACAATACTTTAAATTTGACTTAGATCTTTCATCGCCTTCAAAATAACACTATGGCACTTGAACAACTAATTCCAGGCTGCATATGCACGATGTGTGTAATGAAACATGTCTTCTAAAGCTGTTAATACTTTTTTTGTCTCAGTCTTTACCTTTCAGCAGTAAATGCAGACTCTGTATCAATGTAAATAACTGCTCCACCCAATCCTCCCATGTTTGTGGGCATTGTGGCCAGCAAGCTCATCATAATACAGAACTGAGTTTTGCCACAACCTGATGGACCTGTTATCTAATAAGAGAAATAGACCCAAACAGCATTATAATATTTCTATAGACCTGCAGTTACTGTTTTAATTTTAGACTCCACATCACTATACTTCAGTAGTATCATGTATTTTTACAATACCCTATTTCAGGTTGATTTTAACATATAGCAAAAGGAATAGATTTTGAGATAATAGATTTTGAGAATATGATGCAATGTCCAAATATGTTATTTTTAAGAACATATATGTTTATTTTTAAAAACATATGCTTAAAATGTCCATTTCTTTCAAGTAAAATATAATAATGCTTTAATTTATAATATATATTTTAAAGGCACAATTATAAAAAAAGATAAGGAAACAGTCAAATCTAGTTTATACCAATACCATTCATTATATCTTTTAAGTTTTCTTCTGACGTACCCAACCCTTAGTTCCATATAATAAAATAAGCAAATTAGGAATGTAAAACTAACAATTGTTGCGTAGACAATATATAAACTCTCACAACGTTCCACTGTGTACTCGTTGTCCAAACGGAGGACCATCCTTAACAGTGTACTCATAGACACAGCTAGTTTCATTTCTGCTGACCCACATATATTCCTTGCAACAACCCACATTCTACCAATACATTTCTACCAAATTTTGCATAACTTGGACTATAATAACAAAATCAGTATGTTACATATATACAAAACAATAGAACTGTTGTGGTGCCTATAATTTCAATCCCCCAAACCTTTCCAACCTAAGTTTTTATTTGCCTTTATAAGGCTATGAGATTGGGGGGGGGGGGGGAGAGAGAAAGCAGGTCATTTCAAAGAAGGGGAGCTCAAAAAGGGACTGCTTCGTTTCTCCCCCCCAACCTCAAGATAAGATTCCTGGCCTAGATTTGGTAAGCTATCTCTTTGATACCTAAAGTCTGAGCCATATATCATGACAAGGGAGAAGCTTTCAGAAAACACTGCACTGTGATTAGTATTATATCCATGGAGCAAGTTTCGCAGATTTCTGAATGTTTCCATTCAGTTTCAAATTTGGAAATAGAACAGAGTAGAGTAGAGCGCAGAGCAGAGCAGAGCACAGAACAGAACAGAAACTGGAAGGGATTTTAGAGGTCTTCTAGTCCAGCCCCTTGCTCAAGCAGAAGAACCTATACTATTTGAACTAGATGAATGCAATTATCAGGATATTTTCACCAGCTAAATTCTATCTGCATTGCTATTCTTACTTTCAGACATCTTTTCCTCTCTTTTCCCTAATACAATAATTACTTCTTACAACACAGGTTAAGACTCTGTATGCTTAGCTGATGGTTCAGATCCTAAGTCCAGTACAGTGAATGATTGCAGCACTAGTAGCATATGGAATACTGTAACATTTCCAACTGAGATGATGGTTAAAATTTTGGAGGCTGAAAATTCAATAAAAAGTTATTTCCTCATATTCCCCATGGGCTTTTCTTGTTTCTTGTTTTCCCCTAAAGCAGGGGTGGCCCAGAATTCCTGAGCCAGCATTGAAGTCCACGAGTCATGAAGGAGCCGTAATTGCCCACCCCTGCCCTAAAGTACTGAAAGTGGGGTTATAAAGTATTTTCTTTTAATTTCAGAATAACATGATTATGAAATACAAACATACATTGCTTGGAATAGCTGCCAGAATTTAACAAGCTCTTAGCTCATTTCTTTAACTTAAGAATGCAGCCTTGCCAGAAACAACAGAGTTGTTATCAGAAACGCTGCTCCTGATGAAGTATATAATCAAAGGTACAAAACAAAATAGCTTCCCCACACAGTTTCAGCCCATTGTGTCTGCCTGTCCTTTCTTTATCACAGCCATCAAAATCAATCCAATGATTGATTGCTCAACTTTGGAGCTCCCACAGACTATTGACAGGAACATAAACATAAGATTTCTACTAAGCATATTTGTTCTTCCATCAGAAGTAATTAAACCATGTTTTGTTTGCTTGCTTGCTTACTTTCATTATAGCATGCACATCTTTCCAATCCAAACTTTAAACCTCTTTATCAACTATCAGTCCTTATTTATTTGATTTATATGCTGACCACCTCACCTGGTGGCTATTGTGGCCCAACAGCGGCCAGCTGAGTTGTTGGTGGAATCTGACAGCAATGAACACTATGGGACTGCCCTGGAGAATGAGGAAGACTCTGGGGGGTGTTCGGAGTCAGAGCAGGGACTAGAGAGGCCTGTTGGCCACCAGGTAGCATCTGAGTCAGGGAGCCGTGAGGAAGAACAGAGCAGGCTGTCCCTGACATATGTATACGTAGGGCTGCGAGGAGGCGAGAACAGGTTTGGAAGCAGAGAAGAAAATAAGGGGTTAATGAGTGGCCCCTCCCAGAGAGCATATAGGTGGGGCGACGGGAGGGGAATTTTTCAGGAAGCAACAGTTTACTAATGTAGCTTTGTGGAAGGCTTTCAGACAATCTGTGAGTTGTTATCACTTTGGTTTAATTAAGATAGCATTCTGGGCTCTCAGCCAGGGGATTGCTTATCTCTGCATTAGTTGTGGCATACAGCCAGATATGCCTTCGGGTGTTTGAAGACCTGGATCAGAACAGTGGCGATTTTAGATGGTTTACAATCTACAAGTATTAAATATTGAACCAATAAATATTAACATTAAAAATGGAGTTAAAATTAACAAAGAAAGAAAGGAAGGGAGCAACATTTTGGTAGAAACTACAACAAGTTGACAGTTTTAGAATCTAACTGATTTCAATGCAAGCATAGCTTAACTCTCTTCCACAAAAATCTGACTGACTATATTCTTTCATTCAGAAACTGATGGAATGAATACAAAAAGAGAGAAAAATGTTGAAAATGCCATCCCATTACAGCTGAGAATTCATTGAAAATATCTTGTTCTATTTTTAATCTGAAGTTAGGTACAACATGCCTCCCTACACTAACAACATTTAACTTTTCCTTCAATTTCGCTGCAGACATGTTGTGCATTGACAATAAAAGATTGAATTGAATTGAATTATAGAAAGAATGCCACTTTTCATGTAATGGTTCATTATTTTCAAGACAATCAATGATTAATCACAAAAAGGTATGATTCAATTCCTTGTTTAAATGATTTTTTTTTTAAATCCTGGAGAATCGGTGCCAGAACATTTTTGACTCTTAGAGAACCAGGATAAGAACTGGAAATAGGGGGGAAAAATATCCGAATTCCAACTTTCCAGCCATATCCTCAGTCATAAAAACGCATTTTTTCAGCATCAGTTCTTTAGTTCTAAATCGTGCAGTAGCAGGAGACATCAGGCAACACTGAATCTGCGTCCTATGGTCAAAGAGAGAAGGCCAGCTGAAAGATCCTTCCCTTCATGAGGTCTGTGAGCCAGGGTGGGGGCAATAGATCTTTTTTTTAACAACCCCCACCTTATGGAACACTCTCCCCTGGAAATACGCTCAATTCTCCCACCTTGCCACAGTTCCATTAACATCTTAAAATTGTTTTATTTCACTCTGCATATCTTCAATCATATCTTGCAATTTAATTTCGGGCTTGCCTTTGCTTTTTCTGATTATGTTTTGGTTTTGATACTTTAAAAAAATCACCATCTAGAGTACTTTGAGATAGTATAATGGTATGTGGGAATGAACTTCATGCCTCATATTTTAACACTATAAATGAATATTCACTGAAAATATGTGAAATAAACAGATACAAGTAAGTTTAGCTAAATGTCCACTTTTTACCTCCGTAAGACTGCCACAGGCAATTCCACCATGCAATGTTTTATCCAAATCTTCTAGAGTTGTTGGCAAGAATGCTGTTGAAGGATTGTTGGTTCTTTTCATTTTCATTTCATAAGCCTAAAACCAGTAATCATTTTAAAAGATGCTATATATAATTGTTAAGAAAACTACTTAGTATTACTTTCTTTCAAAAGTACAACTGCTATGTTTTGCTTACCAAAATATAGAAGAAAATTGCTGGTAGGTTTCTAATCTATTTTCTTGTCTTCATTAAAATTTTCCCAAGCTTTCTGACCAAAGGTAATATGCAAAGCTAAAGTAGTTACAATATTTGTATAGTGCAAACTTCAACTTTGCTATTACAATGACATGTAAGTATATGTCTTTTCCTTCTTTGGAGAGTAAAAAGCTTAATTTGCATGATACAATTGCAGAAGAAATTATTACCCTTGTGGTTAAAAATAGCTGGAAAGCCCACTCAGTGATATTCCTGTCCAGGAAAATTGACTGGCTCTCAAGTCTGGGTTCTCTGAAAGTTTTATTGAAGTCCTTATGAAGAACTACTGAGAGTTTTTATAAAGGAATTTATCCATGAATTTAAATAAGTGAAAGATAGGGGGACATTCAGGATTTTTTTTAACAGTTTGCTTTTCCTCAAGAGATTGGAGTTATTTGAAATGGCTCCACTTAAAAGTGGGTGAATGAGATTTACAGCAACCACATATTAGATACTTATTTTATTTAGCTATCTTCCTAAAATTGTTTCCTTGCCTGTCATTGCTATTTCAAACTCATCAGTGTGTCTGCGTAGTAGATATTTTGTTGGCTGCATCAATATCTCTTTACACTAGTTTAGGCTAAAGTGAATTTGCCATTTTAATCCCTATTCCACTAGTTTGCAATGATACTTTTGGACTTCTTCATGACATGATATGACATGACATGACAGGAATACACACAGAGAGATAGACATAAATGCACACTATCCCATTTAAGGTAAGCTCTTTTGTGCAAAATGTGGAGAAACAAAAAAAATACTCTGCCTAAGAAATTAAAGACATAACAAACAGAAATAAAAAGATAGCTAAATCTGTTTCACAACACTATTCGCTGTATTTCTATACTTGCAAAGTTCTGTCTTATCCTCCCACTTCTTCATGCCTTGTTTCTGTATGTTAAACCTACTAGTTTTTCCTTTTTCAGAATCTATCTATCTATCTATCTCTATCTGTATCTG